>RJWJ010033013.1:0-18137 GCA_004363605.1 Indri indri
TGCCCATCCGTGGACCTTTAAAAGTAGGAACCACTGAGCTGATCTAGAGTATTAAGAATTCACAGTTTCAGAACAGACATTTTCCCTGTGGTCAAAGAAGGGCCATGAACTTGCAGACAGAGTCCCATTCCTGCAGGGGTTATGACAGGGGCAAAAAGAAATAGAGACAGTGTGGTGGGAAAAAACCAGAATTCCACACGGCAGGACCGAGCCCCCCACTCGCTTTGGCTGCAGAAACAATTCCTACATGGCCACATCTCTACGGGGGAGGTACTCCTGTGTCTGCTGCGCAAGCGGGGTGGGCTGCTGGCTGGTGCCGGTCTGAGGATTGTTGGTCAGCAGTCAGTGGCAAGAAAAGTACCAAACTGAGAGGACGGGATTAGAAACTTTTATTGTGATTTAATGCTGTTGTGATAACTCAGCTGTGATCATGGGGCTTATCGTGTTGTAGAACAGACCAGCGTGGGCGTTGTTGAACTTGCGGGGCAAGTTGGACATGGCCTGAGCTGTGCGTTACTCACGCACAGACATATTAGGTACCAGGCTGCAGGGGTTGTGCATAAACCTCTGCGCTCACTGAGTTACTGCGCCTCTCTGAGCCTCAGTTTCCCTGTTTGTAAACTGGTGATCAATGACCTATGTTTAGGGATTTTGGGGGAGATTAAATGAGGTAGTGCACGTCAAGTGTTTAGCAGAGTAGCTGGCCCAACGTGTGCCCCAGTAAAAGTTAGCTCTTGTCACTTGGTCATGGTGACTAGGCAGTGCCTTCAACTTGGCTCTGGGCAGGGTCTCAGCACTGCAGTTGTCTGAGGAAATGAGCCCGGTCTTTCAGACTTGACCCAGAACAAGCCAAGGATCTCCGGGTACAAGACCGAGGGCTGGTCACTAGCCAGGGGCTAGGGATGGCGCAGCTCATCCCCGTGGCTGGGAATAAGTGAATTGATGGAGGAGGAAAGCCCCGGGTCCTCGAGTGCTCTAAAAGCCAATTATAAAATTTCAAATCAATGAGGAAGCTGACAGCAAACCGATGGCGGGGCCAGAGGCCAGGAATGATGTGCCTCCATGCGGGGAGCAGGCAGACAGCCCAGGCGGCAGGCCTTCCAGAGAACAGAATCCTCCGAACCAAGGCACTGAGCATCCCTGCGAAGGCCCTCAGAGCCTGGGATTTGGCGGAGGTCCTGCCTCCCGGGCTGGGGCTGCCCCGCGGATGCGGCCGTACAAGCGGGAAACGAGGCTGCCCAAGCACGAAGCCCCAGACCCCCAGCACCGTGCTGTTCGATTCACCCCACCTTCAGGGGAGAGCAGCAAAGCCTGGGAAATCATATTTCACGGCATTGATCCCAGCTGCACTGTTTTCTTTTTTTATTGGACAGGCCATGTGGTCTGGCACAGAGAGATTCGAAGTATTTCTCAGCTGAGGGGTTATACAGATTCATTTATCTGTGCAAACATTTCTTGAGCCCCGTCAATCTGCCAGGGAGATGAAATAGGACAGTCAGGAAAATAGGTGTCTGTCTATCCATAATGAGTTCGTGACTGGCAAGGGAGACAGTCCACGAACGAACCCTCGGGGTGCAGGGAGGCGCAGGGGAGGGTGCGGGCAACTCCGCCGGGCAGAGGGCGGGACTTGGTGGGCAGCGGGCTTGTGGTGGCTGCTGTCATGATGTGCCGGGTGCGAAAGAGGGAAGTGGGCCGATCAGGCTGTTTCAGGAATTTTAGTAGCAAGTGGGAGAGTAAAACCTCCCCTGAGCCATGATATCTGAAGCAGGAGAGCAGGGGAGAAGCTCAGAGTCCAGGAGGAAGGCAGAGAGAAAGGGGAAAAGTCATTCATTTTGAAAGCTTTAGACCTAGTTTTGTAGTTCCCCTGGGGCCCGGGGCCTGGCTGTATTTGGATTGTATCTTTGTATTTCCATAAGTTTCTACCAGAATTCCTAAGAATAAGCAACCTTTGCTAGAGCTACGGGGAGTGGCTCTCTGATCCTAACAGTGCTAACTAAACTCTAGGAGTGATCCGGAGCGGCGGCATCAACTCATGCAAATGCAATGGCACTGTCTAGTCAAAAAAAAAAAAGAGGGAGAAAGCGAGAAACAATTGGAATATTATGGCCAGTGTCAATCTTCTGCCTGAGCGCAGGCCCCACTGTGAGTGTGTAACCGGAGAAGTGACCCTGCCTGTCGCTCAGTGGGTCCATGAACTTCTGTTAGTTTGGGGACAAGAGGAGAAGGGAAGAGGAGAGAATAATGAGCAAGTGAACACATGAGCATCCTGTTTCCATTTCTGTTGCCAAGGCTACTCATTGATTTCAACTGAGGTACTTGGTAAATTAAAGCCACGTGGAAGTTAAGTGTGCTGATTTCATGCTCTAACTCTTTGGAGTAAAAACACCCAGTCTCAGCCTATGGTTTGCGGAACTGAAGCCAGTAATTAACTCATAAGGTCTTAAACTAACAAACGAGTTCCTTTACAAGTGAAGTGTCAATTGAACCCTGATTCATGAAGTCAGTAATTGGTCTCCCTGCCTTCGCACTTAGTTTGGAGCCATCGGATAAATAAATACGTTACATCATGTCCCTGAATTGCCTCTTTTTCAAAGATAAATGACACAAGAGCTGATTAAAACCAAACCCTAATATAGCATACCTGGACAGCAGGAGAATGCATAGAAAGACCAGAGCAACATTCAGAAATCAAAAAGGTCTTAGGGTTTCCAAGTGAATTGATCCACCAGATGAAAAACGTTTTCTCTACGCTGTGCAGGGAGGGGGACATTCCGGTGGCCAGATGTACCCTTTTGTTCATTTTAAATTTGCTAAGTGAAATCTGTGTGAACCGTTGACTTGTGGGCCAGGCTGAGTCCACAGTTTAACAGCTGGCAAGGTGTGAGCTCAGCGCTAATGCAGACAGTATCCTTCCCTATGTTACTGCTCAGTTTGAGCCCCTGCAGAGGCTCCACTGGAACAGATAGACATTCAGGATCTGGCCTGGGTATGGCAGTTTTCAAGAAAGAAAAAAACTACAGAAATCTCTGTCCTCTATCAGATAAAAGCTAAGCAGCCCTCAGCAACATATACATTTATCTCAAATTTCAAGATTTAAATCAAGTCTGCCTTAGTTTGGATGTGTGTCCCGCCCCCCACAACCTCATGTTGAAATTTGATCCCCAATGTTGGAGATGGGGCCTGGTGGGAGGTGTTTGGGTCATGGTGGCAGATCCCTCATGAATGGCTTCATGCTGTCTTTGCAGTAATGAGTGAGTTATCACTCTACGAGTTCCCGGGAGAGCTGGTTTTTAAAAAGAGCCTGGCACCTCCCTCCTCTCTCTCTCTCTCTCTCTCATGCATGTGCACACGTGCGTGCATGCATGCTTCCTCTCTTGCCATGTGACCTCTGCACACTCCACACCTCTTTGCCTTCTCACGTATGGAAGCGTCCTGAGGCCCTCACCAGAAGCGGAGCAGATGCTGGCACCATGCTTCTTATACAGCCTGCAGAACCGTGAGCTAAATAAACCTCTTTTCTTTATAAATTACCCAGCCTCGGGTGTTCCTTTATAGCAACACAAACAGACTAAGACAAAGTCTAACCCTGAATGATCCTCATCTGTTAACAGTCAGGCAGTAAATATTCTTTTTCCTGCTGAAGGCGTCCAGAACATGCCACTCCAGAATATGTCACTTTGACATACGGATTTTTTTGAGTTGAAGACAATGGAGAATCAACAGATGCAGGAAGAATTCACACTATCTGATTTTCAAACTTACTATAGCTACAGTAATCAAGACAGTTTGGTACCAGCAAAAGGACAGACATACAGGCCAATGGAATAAAATAGAGAATCCAGAAATAAACCCCCACATTTAGGGTCAATTGATTTTTGACAAGGGTGCCAAGACAACTAAATGGAGAAAGAATAGTTTTTTCAACAAACAGTGCAAAAGAATGCAGTTGGACCCTTTCATTACATCACATACAAAAATTAACCGCAAATGAATCACAAACCTAAATGTAAGAGCCAATGCCATAAAATTCTTAGAAGAAAATATAAGAAAAAGTCTTCATGACCTTGGGTTAGGGAAAGGCTTCTTAGATATGACACCAAAAGCGTAACTGACAAAAGAAAAAAATAGATAAGTTAGACTTTAACAAAATTAAAAACTTTTGTGCCCATTAAGAAAGTGAAAAGATAACCCACAAAACAGAAGAAAATATTTGAAAAGCATACCTAATAAAGGACTTATATCCAGACAACACAAGGATCTCTTATAATTCAACAATAAAAAGACAAATAGCTCAATTTAAAAAAATGGACAAAAGATACAAAGAAAGTACACAAATGGCCAATACGCACATGAGAGAATGCTTGACATCATTAGCCATTACGGAAAAGCAAATGAAAACCACAGAGAGATACCACTCCACACCTGTGAGGGCGACCATCAGCAAAAAGATAGAAACTAACAAGTGTTGGTTAGGATGTGGAGTATGGTATGGTAAAAAGAGGGACCTGGGTAATATCTCAAGAAAGCTTTCAAAATATATGTAGAGTATGATTTCACATATGTACATACAGAATAACTTCTCTGTACATATGAGGATGTACATAAATTTGGGTGTAAATACCTAGAAGGCAGCTTGGAAAGGTGTGCCTGGAGCTCTGAAGTCATTTCTTCTGGGAGAAAAGGGGACCAGAGCACAGGGGAAGGGGTCTTTGGCCATATATTTTTTTTACTTCATTTGTTTACTTTTGCATTATTTCACTGTTACTCCACAAGCACATTATCCCATATTACTCATGCAATAAAACAAAGTTTTAGAGGTGGAAAAAATCCCCACTCCCCAACAGGCAGTGTACGAAGAATTGCCTGCAGGTGGCATGAATAATCAGAGGAGAGCGTCATCGCCGTAGCCTGACAAGATGAAGGCAGAAAGTTGGTGGAAAGGCTGTTTGAACTGGAGCTGGAAGGTGGGGTGGGACATGCCTGGCCAAGAAGTTGTGGAAATTCAGATGGGAATGGGGTGGCATTGTGGCCGGTCCGGTACTGCCTAGGTCTCAGTGTTTTAAAGAACGTCCATGAACCGGCAGTTATTTGTTTTGGATCTACTCCTGTGAGGAAACCGACGGCAGAGCTGTCAGTACCAGATAAAATTTATTTTACCAAAGAGAAGAGGAAGGGAAAAAGAGAAAGGGGAGGAAGGGAACAAGGGAGAAGGAAGACCAGACACTAAACGGTGAAACCTAGTGTCATTTTAAGCAAACAGATCAGTTAAGCAATAATGAAAAGAATTGAAACTTCTAGAATTCCCTGGATTCCATGCAATTCAGTTCTTTCCCCTGATAGACGGAACTCTCAGAGCAGTCATAAGAGTTTTGTCCTTTCCTTGCTAATTCTGTTTTCTGCATCATTGTCCAATCAGAATTCATAATTGGGTAAAAGTAGCTTTCGGAACAATCTGCAGCCTGGAGTTGTGGCTTCCTCTACAAAGAGGTGCTGCACACAGATGGAAGAACATGTCTGATTTGACCACTGGGGTCGTGAGTTTGATCTTTGGACTGGTTAAGGCTCAGGTTTCCAGTTAGCTTTGGATTTCTACAGCTCATGAAAGTGTAGCTTTGCTTCCAAAGCGTCTGAATGCAGGAGAAGAGTTGATCAAGTTCCTTGTGTATATATATTAGGGGCTAACGCAGGGGGTATAACCAAAGTCATAAGAATTCCTCTCCATGGTTGGTGGCAACTTTTTGTCACTTTACTTGCACTCCTGGGGTGGAAGTGAAATACACGACAATCCTTGGGTGGAGGGATAGGATTGAGAAATCCTCTGTTTCAAAGCAGGGAAAACATTCATAAAAGAGAGGCCAGTGGTACCAAAACATTTTTTGAAAACTTGGTCTGCTTCCCAGTATGGACTTGCTGGAGTCACAATATTGTCTAAACTAATCGCTGGGGCCTCAAAGTCCACCAAACTAGGAATTCAGCCAGCATGAGTGTCCATCCCTTTCAATGTAAATCTTTGGTTGTTTGCTTGAGTTAATCATTTCATTTGCAAAAAAAACCAAGCAAACCTATGTTGTAAATAGTTTCAGCGGTGGAGTATGTTTTTTCAGCAGCAGAGAAAAATTACTTTTAAAATGCAAGTATTTCCTAAACAGAAATGAGAGATGCTTTGGTTCCCTTTCTGAGATGAAAGCACTTCTAAATAGTTGTCCTTGAACCTGGATTGCATTTCTTCTTTCTTGAAACCCAACAGTTGACATTGATGAAGACAACATAAACAGGTTGCAGTCTACTGCAAGGACATCGCTACCAACCTTGAATGTATTTTAAGGGTCTTTGATCAGAGGGGAAGAAAACAAGCAAACTACTCAATGTTACACCCACTGCTTGTGTCTAACCCAGAGGGCAGCCGTAGTGAGCCAGTCTGATTGTCACATATCTATACTACCTTTGCATCTGACAAGTTCAAATCAAGTCAGTATGATTGCAAAAATTAATTTGTTCCAATCTTGGCTATTGTCACTTTCCCTTCCACGCAAATTAACACAAAAGACATTCCTTTCAAGTTCTTAAATAGGAAGTAAAATTTCAAATCGTGTGACTGAAGGTCTTACCATCATATCTTTATGAATAATGCTATAACTTAAAATAAATATTGGGACTTATTTGAATGGGAACAGCTACTCTTCATAAATATGGCCTGAACAAGTTGGTTAAACCATCAGGTAAGCTTTATATTCACAGCAAAGGAAAGGAAAAGAGAAAACTTGCAAGTAAATTATGTTCTCCATAGCCGGAAGCAAAGTGTATACAATAAAGCACATACTACTCAAGTAACAAGAATAAATCTATTTCATTTTTTCCCTTGTATACTGTGCTTATTAAACTAGGGCCTCGTTTGACAAGCACTCTATTCTGATGTAAGCACAAAGATGAATATGATTCTTCTTGCTCAGGATTAATATATTTGGGGAATCAACTCTGAATCATTTAGGTAAATCATTCCAGTATATTCATGGTAAGGACAAATTTTCATCCTCTTATCTGAATTATAAACAGTCTTTCACTTCTACTGCCCTAAATAACTATAGGGACTTTTACGTCAAAGTTATTCCTAACAAGAGAAAATTGCGCAATGACATGTGTTTATCTTTCTAATCCCTAAAGGCAGAAGATGCAAAATATACGTTTGGGATGCTAACAGGACGCAGAAAATCTACCAACCAACCATGCAAAATGGTACAGGCCTGCAGGCCCAAGAATCTGAGGAAACTGGGGGTGGGGTGCATACGTGTGTAGGTGTTGGAAGGAGGCTGACTGATAAATAAAGCCTAGGTCTGGAATCTGGCTGAGTCCCCATTTATAACATGTGGGGTCAGGGGCTAGGTTTGACTTTAGATCTTTACTAGCTATAAGGGAAGAATTTGCTAAGCAAATCATCAGTATAAACAAGAAACCAGAATATTTACGTGCATCAGAGAACAAGCTGGAGCCTGCACCTGTCGAGGCGACAACATGCAGAATGCAAAGGTGTGTAGCAACCCTGGCTAGGAATAGTGAACATTCGCACAGCACTTTACAGTTGCAGAGAGCTTCCTGCTAAGGAATCTTGTTTGATTCAGCTCCCCATGTCAATCTTGGGAGTAAAGATTAAAAAAAAAAAAATGTTTATTTTACAGGTGAGAAAACAGCCAGTACATAATGGACCTAAGACAAGAACCCAGATCTTTGAACCTCAAGTCCACTCTACCAAACTTTTGTCTTAAATAGCTCAACAGCAGGTCAGCCACCCTCTCTGAGTGTTTCTCTATTTGTAAAGTGGGAATAAAAGCATCTTATAACAGGGTTGTCATGGAGATCTGATGAGATAACTTATCTGATGGGTATCAGTTAAGATGCTTAGGGCTAGAAAGTAAAAGAAAAATCCAACATAGCATGGCTTTAAAATAAAGCAATTTATTGGATCCTGGACCCAAAAAGTTCGCAATGAAAGGCTGGGGGAGGGGGGCGGATTTCAGAATTGGGTTGGTTTAGAGGCAGATGATGAGCCGGGACAGGGCTTCGTTTCTCAGGGATTCTCTTGACTCTGCCTTCCTCTGTGCGTTGGCCCCGTGCTAGGCTGGCTGTCTTCACGGCAGAGACATGACTGTCCGCAGTCCCTCAGCTGTGTGGTTTGTCCTCCACAGCGTGGCGAACAAGACGGCTTCCCTCCTCCCAACCGTCAGGCTGAGCCGTGAGCTTGCTGTCCTGGGTGAACAGCCCCAGTGACGGGCATGGAATGTGGCAAGGCACGTGGCTCCTACCCCGGGTGACGGGGGGGAGGGGGGGGGAATAGATGCTGCGGAGGTCGCCAGGAGGACCACCGCAGTGTGTGGAAAACACAGCAGGCTCACGAAGCACTCCAGGTGTCCCGGCATTTGATGTTATCTCTGTGTCACCCTTTTCGGTAGATAAAGGGTGTTCTTTCATCAGCGCCACTTCCAGTTATTAAATGTTATTTATCTTAGCAGGTAACGTTTCCTGAGTACTTACGTGCCTGCACGGCAATAAGTCCTTTGTAATTAATGCTCACGCTGGCCACGGTGGTAGAAACTATAATTATTCCTATTTTACAGATGAGGAAGCTGAGGCCTACAGAGGCCAGATAATTACAGGGATGGTCAATGGAGGGGTTGACACTAGCCCTGCCATCTTTCTGATTAACAGATCTCAGTCCTAAATAAATCACAATCCGGTCTAAATATTTTTAAAGAGCAGCAGAATAACATTTCTCTGAAAGGATTTTATAATTCATACATTTCATTTTTCCCCACTGGTCAGTTTAGAACATTATACCTCGTCCTCCATGTCATATCATTAGCACTGTACTTAGAAATGATCTATTCCCAGTGGGATGTCAAAAAAGCGGTCGGGTGGTGCAAAGGCAATTTATGTAACCAAAGCATTTGCACCCCTGTAATACTCTGAAATTAAAAAACAAGTCACCTGCCTGATGACATACGTTTGGGAAACATGCCATACCTCTCTATCGGGCAGCCGTCATCCGAATGCCCCCTACCCAAACTCTGGGGTTCAGTTGATGTGAAGAGGGAAGGCTCCTTGTGTCGCAGACGGGACCTGACCTTGCCCCCTGCTCTCTCACTCACGTCGTCTCGCCACTGTCCCCACGGCAACTGTATTTGCCTCCTCGACGTCCTGTGACCAGGACAGATGTGCTCCCGTCTCAAGTCCTTGCATTTGCAGTTTGTTCCAGAAAGCTAACTCCTTCATTTCCTTCAGGTCTCTGCTCAAATGTCCCCTTATGAGAGAGGAAAGACACATCTCTCCCGTGTAGAAAACAGCACCACCTCCCGTCTCCATGCTGCGCTATTCTTGGGGTTTGGCATAGGATTTAGCTCCATTTGTCCTATTACCAATCACTGTTGATTGACTGCCACCTTATATTCCTTCACTAGAATGCAGACACTTTGACAGAGGGACTTCAGTCTCTTGTTTGCTGCTCCGTGCGCAGTGCTGGCATATACCTGGTGCTCACTAATGTAGACCGGATAAATAAATAAGTGTATATTACATCTCGCCACTTAAAGATTCACAATATCTGGCATACCAAAAGCTCTGAGAAGTCCTGCTTAAGTTGTTTGAAATCAATGTTGCCCAAATCTGACCATTTAACACTTTTGGTGAAAAACAAACACACTCTACTTACATTCCAAAGAACCAAGGTTTGCTGGAAATCACTTTGGGAAACACTGAACCGCCATCCTCCCGTTTTACAAGTGAGGAAACCACATCTCTGAGGAGTCCAGGGTGCTTCCAGGCTACGCAGGGGGCCAGTGGGCCTCAGGAAACAGCGTGCCCTGTTTAGGATACATCAGCTTCATCCCCTCCCCAAGCTGAACTGAATGAAGATCAGTGGGGCTAATTATACCGAACACACCAATCAATAAACCCATCAGTGAGTATTAATGGGCCAGCTATTCTATGCCCAGCCATCAGGACCTGCATTGTGCCACTCTGAAAGCTCTGATGACACTTTTATGGGAGATACAATTTTTCAAGAGCTGTTGATTGATTCCTTGAAGACAGGGGCTCACTGGTAGATACATTTTCCCAGACAGTGTTGGCTTCATTGATCTTTGCTGCTTGCCGGTCCCTTTCTAGTCATTTTATCTTTTATGTTTTATTCCTGTTTTCGCCTCCTTGGTACTTCTTGTGAGTCATATGATGGTTTTTGACTGAACGGGACGCGACCCCCTCCATGAACCAAAGAAAATGCTCTATAGGAATGCATTTGTAGGAAAGCGACGAGGTTGCTGCGTGGAGAGGGCTGGAGGCAAGGCCAGGTGCCACGGGGCCAGTGACAGCTCAGTGTCTGGAAGTCACCTCCCTGACACTTCTTCCTTACCTCCTACTCTACCCCGATCGGACTTTGTCCCCTCTCCTCCAGAGGATCTGCTCTTGTCAAGGGCACAATACCCTCCGTGCCACGAAAGCACTTCTGAGACCTCATCATACTTGGCAGCCCGGCTGCTCCAGACACAGCGGGCCGCCCCCTCGTCTTTGTGATGCTTCTGTTTCTTGGCTTTCCCGGTGCCGCACTGTCTACGATTTCCTCCCACCTCACTGGTGGCCTCCTCTCCGGTCCCCAGCCAGTGGCTGCTACTTCTCTACATTCCCATCTCTGTGTTTGGGAGTCCCCAGGGCTTGGCCCACACCCTCTCCTCTGCCCAGTCTACGTGCTCTCCCCAAGTCACAGTGTTGGCACCTGTGGCTTCAAGGTCATCGTATCTGCGATTGACTCCCAGGTTTGTATTTTCAGCTTTGTTTCCGCTCCCCTCCCACGATGAAGAAAAAGAAGAAAGCTCCGGGATTGTATAAGCAAATAACAACTGGCCTTTTATTTGTTGTGTTCCCTCGAACAATGATTTAACCGGTTTGTGCTTCAGTTTCCTTAAATGTGAAAAAGGCTGGTAAGTACCAACCTAACAGCGTCGTTGTGAGGATTCAGTGACTCAATATATGTAAGAGCTTAAACCGGGAAGCAGGAAGCAAGGGTCAGTAACTGCAGTTACTCCATCTCTCTAGATGCAGGAATATCTCACAGATACACCCATTGTCTTAACAACCACCAGTTGAAAATCTGAAGTGATGAGAAAGGCTCAAAACTCGCGAGGAACATGCTCAGGGTGAGGGTGAGGGTGAGGGAGGGGCTCAGCCCCCGACCCGCTGCATCCAGCCAGGGTCCTGCCCCTCCCGGGGCTCTAGCGCGGATGGGGCGTAGGTGCCCACAGCTCACTAAACCTAAACCCCTGCTCCCCGGACCAGGAAATCTAAACTCCCCGGCTCACAGGTTCTCCCCAACTTAGGCAGTCCCGTCCTGTGCCAGCCAGAGCCTGGCTTTTCTACCTCTAAAGGATTTTTTGTTTTGTTTGTTAACCAAGCCTCTGGGACAAGGGAAACTTGAGGTTCCCTATTACAAAGACCTGCTTGTCCTTTTCAGAGAGGGTGAGGGAGAAAAGCAGCCTGTTCATGTGGGCTCGACTCACAGGAAAATTGAGATGGTGAATTTCTCAGTTTATTTTCAGATTTTCTTGCCGGGAAGGAAGATTTGACTCTGAAGGGCCCAGGAGGAAAGCAGGTTTTAGAAGGATTGACCGGGAAGGGCTGTCGAGGCCTGAGATGTTCTTGGGGAAACAGAGCTCTCCTGCCGTCTCCCACTGTCCACAAAGAGTGTGTGGCCGGGACAGTGAGCTGTGAGCACATTCTCCGTCTGCCAGGATGGGAGACCCCACGCCCTCTCTAGGAAGGCAGAGGGGAGTCTGCAAGCCTGTTAGGGCCCCAGTAAATTATGACGGTTCCTTCACCAGGACTCCTGGCTGGTGAGATTCAAGTGCATCTGCCTGGACCGGACATGGGTGTAGTCAAGTTGACAAGCTGCCCCCGCCCTGTACTCGGCACGTCAGCCCCCGGCAGGCCTCTGGAGGTGGCTGGAGTTTGTTCTCAGCCCTCACATCTCGGACTCCCACCCTGCTTGCAGCACTTTCTTGTGGGCCCTGAATACCCCAGGGTCACCCTCCCCAAGACCTCTGCACGGCCTGTACTCCCACGTGGTGATGCAGCTCTGGGACTTCCCGGACACGATAACCCCACCCACCTTCCCGCATGTGCTCAGAGGTCTGTTGAAGGTCACCGATGCAGCAGTCTCTGTGCCAAGCGACGGCAGACGTTTCTGCACACACATTCGGTGCCCTCAAGGTGCTCACATCTGGGCCGCTGGTCTTCAACTTTATCTGCACATTGGAATCACCTAGAGAGTTTTAAGAACTCCCGATGCCTGAGTCTTACCCCCAGAGAGTGGTTTAACTAGTCTGAGGTGAGGCCAGGGCGTGGTGACTCTAAAGAGCTTCCAGCTGATTCTAATGAGAAGCGTTGAGAGCCACTGATGCAGAGGTCAGATTAATGGGCAGCTGGCACATGGCATGGAGGTGCTAAGAGAGGTGTTCCAGGGATGCCGAGGGCCATTCCCAGCCTGGGTGGAGGAAGGAGGTCAAGAGAGGTTTCCTGGGGGAGGCGACCTCTGGGCTGTTTTGGAGGAGGAAGTGTGTCAAGTAACTCAGCAGGAGAGAGCAAGAGGGAGAATGAGAATGAACTACAGGCAGGGAGGAAAAAAAAGGAGGGAGGGAGGAAGGTGGATTCGAAACCGTGCAGTAGAATATTAAAGTTCGGAGGTTCTGAGTGGTGAGACAAGGAGCTGGAGAGGGTGAGTAGGGGCAAAAGCTTGCACAGCCTTGTAGGATTTTAATATGAGGGCAATAGGGAGCCACTGAAGAATTGTAAGGTGTGGTGGTGAAGCAGGATATGAATTTTGGAGCCATCTCAGGCAGCTGTGTGGAGGACCGATTGCCTGGGTGGGTGGGGCTATGGGGGACCTATTAATGTATGTCTTAATAGATCCTCTAGCACTTTGATCTCCTTTGTCAATACCCAATAATGACTAGGTACCATTTTACCCCGGGCACAGCCTGGGACACACACAGAGGTCAGTACGTACATGCACTATCTTTGTTTCTCCATTGTTACACCATCCCTATAAGGTTGATGTTATTATCCCCATTTTACAGATGAATAACTGAGGTTAAATGACTTGCCAGAGGCTCACACAGCCAGGGAAGTGACAGGGTCAAGCAAAGCCAGCGCTTCTAACCGTTAGGGGTCTGCCCCCACCCACTTCTGACCGTATCCAGTTTCCTAAGGGCTTCTAGAGCCGCCAAGCTAATGTTCACATTTTAATGAGGGCCTTCTGTTACCTTAGAGTAAGGTAATCACTTCTCCTAATTGGTCCAGATGTCTGACGCCCCAGTGGCACAATCTAAGGATATGAGCCCAATTTGCCCCCAGTAAATCATTCTGACTTGCCCAGCAAATTCGGAGGCTTTTAGTCACACATGCTCCTAACTTCCAAACGCAAAGCAGATCACCAGGACAAGACGCAAGCTCTGGAGCTACTTTCCTGTAACTCCTGGCCCTAAATCGCAGGAGGGGGGGTGCTTATTAAAGATGCAGACTGCCCAGGTTTCTCCAGGCCTACTGACTCACCTCTGGGTGTGGCACCTGGGAATCCACATGTAAAAGCCCCCCCTAATACCAGCCTGGAGCAGACAGCTGCTTCCGCTCCTGTGTCTTCAGGAAGGGGCGTCCCGAAGCAATTGTAGCTTCCCCTGTCTCCCGCAGATCATCCTAAATGTAAAGGATCCTCCTGTGCGTACAAGGTTGGAAGTCCCGGGATGTCTTAAATGCCCGCAAAGCTTCGGGTCTCGGGACACAGTCTTCCTGTTGCCGGTGACGACTACTGTCCAGAGGGTCACGTCACACGCGGTGGCCCAGGTAGAAGCAACGGGAGACTGCAAAGCGGCCGGTCAAGAATTGAGAGGCCAGGTGGAGGTACCTTGTAGCTGACAGGGGACGCTTTCTCCTCCTAGCCAAATGCATTCTACAGCTGGAGTCCGGCCGGATTTCCTTGCTTAAGTGCCTACGGGCAAAAATCTGTATCTGCAACGTGCAAGGCCGCTCTCGGGGGTAACCGCACAGCGGGACGCACTAATCACGGGGTGACCCACAAAGCCTCTGAGGATTGCTTAGGTTTTAGCAGCCTGGTTGCTGAAAGATTTGCTTTGAAAACTAGAATAATATAAATCGCCTGCCTCAGCAGAAAACGCTTTCATGTAGAAGCTAACGAGGAAAACATTGCCGGCAACCGACCCACCAAATACCCAGCCATATGCCCCTGGTGACAGTCTTTAAGAAATGAGACGCTTTGATCCCCAGCCAACTTCAGCTGCTCTGAACTTGAATGGAGTTTTCCTGGCCAGGCTTCTCAGTCAGGATGGTAATTTAGTACAGTGGGGATGAAACACACAGTTTCTCAAAACTCATGGGGAGACGCCGAAGTCCCCAGAGTAAGGGTAGAGGCGAAGCCTTCGCCCGAGAGATGGGCAGTGACCTGCGCACTGTCCCAGCCACGTGGACGCAGACCTGGGCCTGGACGTCTCACGGTGCCAACCTGTCTCCTCTGCAATGCGCCACTTCCCGCAACTTGCCTCTTTCTGGGGGAGACCCAAGGAGCGGTTAGTGAATTTTTTCATCTTAAACCTGAAAAGGTTAATCAAATATTCAAAGACTAAAAAATGTGTAATTACAAGTTTGATCTAAGGTAAGACTCAAGGAAGGGAAATGACTCCCTAGAATAAATATTGGGAGAGGTTTCCTTGGAGCGAATTAGGGGAGGGTAGGCTCCCATGTTTGGGGTGGAATAATGACTTTTGTTTTTTTTTGCCTTTCAGAATCTTAAAACGTTTATTAACCTCATAGTGCCTGACCTCCGCCACCGAGTGACTAGTCTGCGCTATGATTCCCGAGCCTCATTCAAACAGGTAAATTTACTCAAATTACATTTAGCCACCGCCATAGTGTTTTCTCCAATCACTTCCCAAGCCTACTTCTTTATCATGTAGCAACCTGTATTGCATAACACACAACTAAGGGCCTGTCTTTTTGGTCCTATGGGCGGCCATCCCCATCCCCTGGGGAAAGAAGATACATATTTGGGTGGGATGTTTGGTTCAGTGTCCTGATTGTTCAGCCTATTGGTATAGCCAGGGCTACCTGTTCGAACCACTTCCCAAATGGTCCAGGGCAGTTTCCATGGCAACATGCCTCACTGACACCACCAGGCTCTAATTTACCAGCCCATAGGCCAGGTGGGCTTTCCTGCCACCAGGTGGAGACTAACTCAAATCTATAACCAGGAATATTCTTTGCTATTCAAGAAGCAGATGATTTGAGTTGGAAAGACCCTTAAAGGTGGGCTACTCTGGTGATTCCCAAACCTGACTGCTTAGGAACACCAAAGGAACACTGAAAGTATACAGATGGCAGCCCGCAGATAATGTTGAGGAATTATTGTTTATTTTCCTAAAGTCATGTGATTGTGGCATTTGTGACACATAGTGATTTGCTTTAGAATATTTAGGCACAAATAAAAAGAAGGTTGGTCCCCACAGGAAATAGTGGCACATGCAAATGAGGTCATTAGGGAGCATTTGCTGTTTCTAAGGCTGTGGGCAAGGTTTAGGGAAATCGATAAGGGTGGAACAAGCAAGGCTGGTGAAACTACGCTCCCTAGGCCTGAAGTGGCAAGGGGAGAGCATGGTTAAGACCCTGCACACAGAGAAGGCTGGCTGCCGTGAGCCATGAGCTGGGCCCCAGGTTGGAGAAACACAACCATTGCCAACCTGCCAGGTGCGGGGGAGCCAGGGACATGCATGGCCCAGCCTCACTCTCCTCCCATTTTCCAGTCCCTGCTGGAGCCAGAGGCAGGGGACCCTGGCGAAGGCGGTTGTTGAGTTCACCCTTCCTGAGTCCCAGGGCAGGATGGAGTGAATCTGCTCTGGGCGCGGTAGGTGGGGCGAACGGAGACTAGCCCGCACAGGACAGAGCAAACAAACAGGACGGAACATTGGCTGTGGACGCTGGGGGATGTGTACCTGGGGAGTCATTGTCCTTCTTGCTTTTGAGTCTTTGGATATTTTCATGGTTAAAAGCAATACGGATTCCCAGGCCTGGCTCCAGACATACCAAATCAGAATCCTTAGGGAAAGGAACCCAGGCATCTGGGTTTTTAAAAAAGATCCCCGAGGTTTTAACCTCTCATCTAATCCAAGCTTTTCTTTTTACAGAGGAAACTGAGTCCCTGGAGAAGTTAAATGACTTGTTCGAAATCAGAGAGAGCCACAGGTAGACCTTGGACAGAACATCACACACCAGCCTCAGGAGAGTTCTCAGTAACAACGTGAGCGGCAACAGCAGCAGAAAGAATACCACGGTCATCACAACCACGTTGAGAGCACTCACTATATGCCAGATGTGGGTCTTTAAATGTGCGGCCTCACTGGGTAGTTCGGAAGATGCGGGGAGTGAAGACATGGAAACTGTTCAAAACAACACCCTGTACATAAAAACATTCAACAAATAGTAGCTATTACTACTATCGGTTCCTTTAAGTCTCAGTCTCCTGAGGTAACTATGATGATTGTATTTTTCTTCTTTTTCAATCAGAAGAAGAAACTGAAGCTTAGGTAAGCTAAGCCCCTGCCCTGGCGTCACTCCAGTGGCTGGGGGTCTGGGCACAGGCGTGTAAGAGTCTGAAGCCCGAGCTCTGAATCCAGTTTCCAGCAGACCACACTCTCTGCTGAAGTCCAGGCTGTGTTGGTGGCATGAGTTTCAGCTTGCGTCTCCAAATCACTCTTCGGGCTCGTGGGTCTATAGCATTGTTGTATCTCACGTCACTTCTGAGGACAGGGACTGAGCCTTCATGGAGCTAGCCTCAGCCTCCTACTGTGTCCAGCACCCAGGAAGCACCTAATGCATGTTTTTTTTTTATGGCTAAATGGAGAAAAATAAAATTAACCTTTAAAAATAGACAGCAACCCACCCGTCTACCATGCTTCCATCTTATTCCTTAGTGGTCATGGCTGCCAGATTACCAAAGTCCTTCTTAAGCCCGGAAACAGCCTCAGAACCGTCCACTCACCAGTCATTCAACCACCACTAATGAGTTGGAGTGGGATTTTCAGGTGAAATTTACAGGGCTGCCCCTTTGTAGCAAACACTTTTTTTTTTAAGTTTGTTACCCTTCCACCAAGAATGTTATTGCTTGTTGAAAATAAGACCACAGATCTCAGAATCGGAAGAACCTAGCCCAGGCCCTGCGTGTAAATGTTGGCTGAATAACTTGCAACAAGTAACCTACCTTCTCTGACCTTGAGGTCCTTGGCTGTCAGTTGGGAATGTCAGCAGCGTCCATTCATTATGGTGGTTATAAGAATTCAAGGAGAAAGCATTTGCAAAAACAAACTGATACATCTAAAGCATTATATAGATATATATTATTATTATTATTAAAAACAATAATGCCACCAGCCTTATGGGAATAGATGCTGGTTATTCACAATGATGTTAACTTTATAAAAGATGTGGATGCATCCTGGGTAGCCTTGAGTTCTCCTCATTAACCCCTTGTTGATTTATCGTCCATAAATAGGGTCAAAGGGCATTTTCCTGCCTTTATTTTACAGCTTCTATGAGCCATCGAAATGTGAGTTTTGTAAGTTTACTGCTTGTTACATCAAGTAGCTTTTCCTTCTATCTGCTAGAACAATATCCAAACGTGCTCCCTATTTAGAGCAGATCCTCCTGCTGTGTTCAGACCTTCTTGCTTATGCGCAGGGACTATAATCCTTTATCTAAAACTCTTGGGTCAAACACACTATAAAATTTAGAATTTTTTGGATGTTAGAAAGGTGATACTCTACATATACCATTTGTTATTTAACACCTGTCATTGAGTCCATTGATATTTCTGTACAGCAAAACATATAAATATTCACACTAAGCAGACTAAATAGACTATAAATCACGTCGTGCCGGATGAAGTCAGGGTTTTGTGGATTGGTGAGTTTAGGTGGGTTCAGGTCTGCTGATCAAATGAGTTACAAAAAAAATTTAGTTTTTAGAGCTTTTTGGAGTTCAGAATCTCAGATAAGGGGCTGTAGGCCCACACTTCTATATTTCACAGGGAGGAGTGG
>RJWJ010033014.1:0-18174 GCA_004363605.1 Indri indri
TTTTTGAGCTTGTCGTGCAGCTGCCTGGTTAATACATTTCCCGGCTCGCCTTGCAAATAGGTGTGGCCGTGTGTCCAAGTTCTGATCAATGAGGTGTAAGCAGAAGGGTTCTGAAGTATTTCTGGAAATTTTTAAAAGGGAGAGATTGCTCTTTTCTCCTCCCTCTCCTCCTTTCTATTGCTTGGAATGTGGATGCAATGACTGGAGCTCCAGTAGCCATCCTGTACTGTGAAATGGCTTTGTGAATGAAAGAAGAACAAGACAGAAAGAGCCTGGGTCCCTGATACCATGTCTTTTCCCTGCCAGCCTTGAATTGCCTCCTCTGGACAGTATTATGTGATACTTTTATCTTGTTTAAGCCACTATTGTAGAGTTTTTATTTGCAGCCAAATCTAATCTTAAGTGATATATAACTCAGGCTGGGAATAGAATATCTATTGACAGAAGAAGGGACTAGGGTGAAAACATCCCAAGAAACACAAAACAATGGCTGTTAGAGAAGTGCAGTGTTTCCCTTCCTGCCTTGGCCATTAGGAACCTCTTAGCAGCCTGGGTGTATCCACTCACCATATTCCATTCAGCCTTATTCTGTGATGTTCTTTTCCATTCTTTGGTTAGTGCCCATCCTTACAAAAGTAGCCAGAGTATAAAATGAAAACCACCTTTCCAACAATGTGCTTCATGCAGCCCTTGTCTCCTAAAGTGCTCTGGAGGAAGACTGGATCTATGGTCAGTCTGGCCGTTGGTGCCTACTTGTTAGAGATTCATAAAGCACATTAGCATATTAAAGCTTCTGAAAAGTCTTTCAATCAAAGAAACCTAATTAATTTTCTTTAATACAGCTTTTCTCCAACCTTATTTTACTATAGAAACCTCTTTTCTCCGCACATAAAACCTATTAACATCCCACAGGGAAAGATGCTTTGGAAAATGTTGGATTAGATAAACAATTGCAAAAGTGGTAGCTGTGACCTTGGAAAGTGCTTGGGTGAACAGGTGTTCTGAGCAGCATTGCTCCTGTTTAAACAATCGCCTCCAGCCATGAGGACCTGCTTGGTGCTAGTTGTACCTGGCTCCTGATGTCCTAGTTGTGGCCAAGGTGGGACCTTGGCCTCTCTTGTTCTAGACCCAATATTCTAATGTATACGAAGACAATCCGTGTCCTTTGTCTCTGTCTTAGGAAGGTTGGGGACAGCTCCAAGTCTGTTTTTGCTGGGATCAGTAATTTTTTAATCCCAAAGAAAAGAAAGGCTTCCTGTCAATTGTTCCTGAAGGCTCAAACCTGCCTTTAGCACACAGACCAAAGACAGGATGAGACTTCAAGCAAAAGACATCCCCGTCAGCTTGGGAAGAGGTGCTCTTTGTAGTCTTGGCCAGATCGAAGCCAGAGCTCCCCACCCCCCATTACAATGTCCTCCAACCGCCTGAGAAATGTGAGCCTGCTCTTGAGTCACGTGGCTGGAGCAGGCTGTCGCGGCTTATTACAAATCTGCATGAGCAGATCCCCGTGGGTCTGCTGACGTCTGGGGGACCTGTCCTGCGCACTGTTTGGGGGGAAGTTTCCGGTTACGCTTTTCCTGGTCTGGGAGCACAGCTCTGGATTGCTGGCTGGCGTATCCCCTGCAAATGACAGACGGGGGCTGCCAAAGAGAGGGGCTGAGGACAAAGTGTGGGAGAGAAATCCCTGAGGCCCGTCTGTGGGGAGAGTTCCTTTCCCTTCTGTCACAAAGCCAGGCAGCAGCAGGCGCCTCCTGCTGCTCTTTCAGACTGAAATCTCTCTCTCCCGCCACTCCACAAACATCAGATCCTTCCCGGTCCTTCCCAGACACAGCACAGGCTGGCCCCAAACCAACAGATCTGCACGTGACTTCAGAGCTGCCCTTTATTGCTGTGTGGCCTCCGGAAGGGAAAGTCCCTTTGACTTCCTTGGACCACAGAGAACTCAGACAATTGGGAGGATTAAGTGAGCGAGAGCTCCCCGTGAATACACCTAGGGCGTGGCAAACTCTAGGTGACTTACACAGACTTTTTAAAATGCCACCTCTTCCCTGCTCCCAGCTTTCTCTGATTCTTCCAAAGTAAACTTGCCTACCTCCAAGTCTTTCTTAAATAGGACTCGATTTACCGAGAGAGTGGGACTTTCTCGCCCTTCCCACTGTGGGGATGAGATTTCTGTATCTGAAACAGGTAGTTGCAATGGATACGTTGGAGGCAATTTTAGAATCAATTTTGATTAGTTCAAGAAGTTAATTCTTAGAAACGATCTCCACAAATGATGCTTTCAGGGGAGTTTTTGGGCTTTTTGTTTTGTTTCGTGTTTTTCCATGAATGTGCTTCCATTCTAATTCTGTGAAAGATTAGCCTGGGCCTAGTGCAATTCATTCTCCTTTTGCTGTGGGGAGTTCCAGAACAAAGAGATATGGAGTCCCAAACTGGACTGCCTTTGTAGGTTGCAGAGAGAGCCAGTGAGATAGCAAGGAAGGGAGGGAGGGAGGCAGGGAGAGAGAGAGAGAGAGAGAACACAAGAGAACCAGCCACAGACAATGAGCTGGGAGAATTGCGAAGAAAGAAAGGGAGAGATTGGTTTTCAGATCTGTCCTGAGCCTCTAAATTTTATTCATAGAAGTCAGAGCCAGGCTGGTTGTAAAAGCAGCAGTTAATGTAACTATAGCCTGGGAGGCTTCCCCAGGCTCCCTGCACAGCAGTGGCTTACGCGCTGTGGGGGAGAGCAAGTCCGGTCTGCATAGGTGGAATTGCTTTCACCCCCTTCTAGGTGAAGAAACCCAGAGACCAACACGGGAGTAGCTTTCACATTCCTGTTGCGCAGGACGCGGACAGCTCTCCCTTCTTGGATGTGGATCCCTCCTGCCCGTCCCCAGCACGGTCGTGTTCCTCAAATGCAGATGTGACCAGGGGACCCCTGGATTAAATCCTTCATGCTCTCCTACTGCCACCCCTTGAGGTCTGTCCCCCTCAGTGCCCCACCGCAGATCCTGAAGGGAGTGGCTGCCTCCTCAGGGAGCCCCAGGGGAAGAAGGCCTCTCCGTGCCTACATGCAGCAGGTCCCTGACCCTGCCACACCTCTGGGGGACCCCATATCTGCTCACTCGCCAGCCCCCAACACAGGACATTCAGGCCCATCTGGGACCCCAGACAGGCCCAGATACTTTGAGGTCATTTAAAGCGCAATGCACATTAGCATGGTAAAGGCTCTGAGAAGTCCTGCAGTGGAGTACTACATTTGACTTTGTTTAACTAGGTGCTTTTCATGCTTAACTAATCCTGGACCACTTTGCCACAGAACACTGGGCAGCCATGTGCCAGAGGCATCACAGCCCTGCCCAGCCCCTCTGGAGGATGGAGATAGTGTCTGATTCAGCTCTGGGGCCACAGAACCTAGCTCAGGACCTAGAAAAGAGTGCGCAGGATGAGTAAATGCACAAATTAATGAAATCATGCCATTTGTAGCCCAGGCTAAACCTGGGAGTTACAACTGCATGCCAAACACTCTTTTCCAGGGCAACTAAGTCTGTGGCCAGTGCATAGCGTTGTTAAGACCAAATCTTTTCTTTTCCCAGCATTTATACCAGTTACAAACTGGCAGGCCTTGAACCAGATCTGTCTAACATATGTGTTTTGTTTGGCCAGCACAGGGTTTTGTTGGATTTTTTTTTTTTAATGCTGTTAGGTAGGGCCTGAGCTCTGCAGTGTGGCCAGACCCTGGCTCTCCCTACCCCACTCCAGCCTCTTCACACATTCGTGTCACCTGCTTAGCTTCCCAGGCCTTTGAGTTTGCCACCCTGGGTTTAAATCTCCCTGGGAAGCTGATTTTTCAATCCGCCCTGAACACCATGAATTTATTTTGAAATTGATTTGCCCAGATGAGAAATCATGCAGATCTATAAACCTCAGATCGTTTGCAATGAAATATTTATACGGCCGAATGGGGCGCGGGCCCTGGTACACTTAGGCGACTCCCTGAGCCAGTACTGATGAGGAGATAGGGATGGTCTCATCCATACGCGCATCTTCCTGAAGATTCTCAAGCTTTAATGGGCCTCAGCTTCCCAGAGAGCTTGTGGAGACCCACACCGCTGGGCTCCACCCCCAGAGCTTCCCAGTCAGTAGGTCTGTGGGGGCCCGAGACTCTGCATTCCTGACGAGTTTCTAGGTGATGCTGTCGCTGATGGCCTAGCGACACACTCAGATCTGCTGGTCTACCGTTTACAAAGCTCTTTCCCAACTGGCACTTTGTTAGACCCCAGTGACCAGCCTAGGAGGTGAACAGGGCAGGAGTGACTGTTTGCAGGTCACAACGGAGGACAGGCCAACTCGGTGAGGTTAACCGATGACCCAGGGTCACACAGCTTGACATGAATTGGGTCTTTTAGTGCCAAGTCCAGCTGCCTACAGACAAGGATGTGGTTGAGAGAAGCTGTCCAACATCATTCTGCTCAGGACAAGGGGACTGGGCCAGTGAATGACACGGCTAGCATTTGAGAAGTCACTTTCTGCTGGAGAGACCTCTGCATCCAAGGCAGGAGCTGACAGCCTCTCTCTGTCCCTCTCTGCTCCAGGACTCCACCCTGTGGTTCTATGTGCACGGGAAGGGAGAGGGTCCCCTGATTTTTATCCCACAGTGGCCCCGGGCCAGGCAGGAGAGGAGCAGAGCTGCCCACTCCCCAGAGCCAAAGCGCCCCTCACTGAGTTTTCGACGTAGCAGCCGCAGCAGAGTGAGAGACGGGCCCAGACTGCGGCTTCGGGGGGGTGGGGGGAGACGGGGCGCGCAGAGCATATGGAGCTAGAGTGACAGAATTTGGCAGTGTGGCCGCCACAGATGGGCCTGCTTATGTCCAGACACAGTCCGGGGCCAAGGACTGAATCATCTCTCTAGCAATTTCTTGTTTCCAAACACGTCTTTTGAAGAATGTGGGGATGCTCGGTGCAGCTCTCAGAAACCCTTGCTGGGAAAGGACAGACAGCGGGAAAGGACAGTTGGTTTTGCAGGGGGTGGGTGGGGGAGGGGCCAAAATGCCCACCTGATGGGGTGGAAGTCACTGGATAGAGGGAGGGGGCCTGGGGGTCAGGGCAGCATTTGGGGAGTCCTTATCAAGTGTGTTGGGTGTGTTTTCTTGGGTGATTCTCACCACCCTATGAAGGAGTCACCTTATTTATCTCTGCATCCACCCCCCACCCCACCCCCGTCTCACTGTCCCTCTAACATCAGGACATGGCAACATCTCTAACCAAACCTGTACTATGACTCCCCCACCCCTCCCACACACACACCTAGAGGTCGTACCCATTTATAATGAGAATTGGATCACTTAGAATAAAATCTGAATTTTTTGTCAAGGCCTCTAAGGTCCTACTCATTCTGACCTCAACCTACCACCCTCCTGTTCCCTGAGCTCAAGGAAGACTAGCTTCCTTTCCATCACTCGAACCCACCATGCATCTTCCTGCCTCAGGGCCTTTGCACATGCTATTTCCTCCCCCTGTGATTCTCTTTTTCCGCTCTTCCCCTGGCTGATTCCTGCTTATCATTAGGTCTTACCCCAAACATTGCTTTGTTAGAGGACCCTTTTCTGACGCCTCTCCCCCATGCCGACTAGGTCTCCTGTATCATTGTCTGTCTCTAGGAGCCTAAATCTGAACCTTCATGGCAGCTATTTGTGGTCATTTTCTCTGCTATTAGGCAGAACAGAATACACTTGGGCTCTGACATGGCAGGAAGGTCATCCTTTGAATCAAAAACCTCAGGATTAAAATGTGCTAAATTCTGCGATTTTATCCTCTCTTTTTGAGAACTAGGAATGAGTCCAGCCTTAGGAATACAGCCCCTCCAGGCTGATTTTTTCCATGAGCTTTGAGGCCAGGCAGACCCACTCCATGCTCCCTGCTCCTCCACCAAGTGGCTGGGTGGCCCCGAGCAAGTAAAGTTATTGTGTGTCTCTGGTCCAATGCTCTGGCCTACCCAGCTGCCTCTGGCCCAGGAGGGTGGCAGAGAGGCCTTCGCCATCATGCCACAGCGAGGCCAGAGACCATTTGGTTAGAACACAGCACCCAGCAGAGACGGGAAATGGTGCTGGCTAGCCAAGATGCACGCTGTCCCGCGGAAGCCCTCTCTGACCCTCGTCTCCTTCATTGTCTTATCACGCTGCATCCTCAGGACAGGACACACGCTGCCTGGCCTGGTTCTGCAATATCATCACTGCTCAGAAGCCCTGACCTGCCCATCGAGGATTCCAGGGTGTCCTCACAACACTCTGAGGCTTGTCTCAGAGCCCCAGACTGAACACTGGCCAGTCTGCGGCGGAACAGGCTGCAGGCCAGCTCCACTCCTGCCGCCTCTGTGGCAGGGGCTTCTCCGCCAGCACGTGACTCCTCAGTAATGCAGCCTTAACAAGCCCGGGCGCAGAGCGATTCTCAGGGCAGGATCACTGTGCGCTCTGCCCCCAGCTTCCCCAGACAGGCGCACTCGGCTAAGAGCGGCTGGTGGTCCAGAGCGCCTGGGGATGATGAGGCTCTTGCCCCCTGGAGCAGGGCCCAGCCAGCACTCACAGTGTCCACTCCTTTGTCCCATCCAGAACCGCCACAACAGTAACAACAGGAATTCAGAGGAGGCCAGGTGTGGTGGCTCCCGCCTGTAATCCTAGCCCTCTGGGAGGCCGAGGCAGGAGGATTGCTTGAGCTCAGGAGTTCGAGACCAGCCTGAGCAAGAGAGAGACCCGGTCTCTACTAAAAATAGAAAAATTAGCCAGGCGTGCTGGTGCACACCTGTAGTCCCAGCTACACAGGAGGCTGAGGCGGGAGGGTTGCAGTGAGCTACGATGACACCACTACATTCTACCCAGGGTGACAGAGTGAGACTCTGTCACAAAAAAAAAAAAAAAAAAGGAAGGTCCATGGGTTTTTTTGATTACCTACTATGTGCCAAGCACGTGGTAGGTGATGTACCTGAATTTTCCTCTAGTCCTCCCAACAACCCCATTTTACAGATGAGGAAACTAAGGACTGAGAGGTCGACTGACTTACACAAGGCCACCCAGCCTGTAAGCTGAGAAGTCAAAATGAGAACCGTGCTCTCCTCAAGCCCTCACTGAGATGATCATAGTCACAAGAAGGAAGGCATCCTGTGATCCCATGTACATGTTTCGCCGTTTACAGAGCTCTTTCCCAGCTGCCTTTGTCTCTTATCCTTGCCCAATCCCTTGGTCTGAGTATTATTAGCCCTTTTATTCCAATGGGAACATGGAGATTCGGAGGAGGGAATCACCTGGCTCAAATCAGCAGGTGTGTGAACTATCTATCGCTGTGTAACAAATTACCCCAACACATGGCAGCTTAGAACAGCACACATTCATTATCTCCCAGTGTCTGTGGTCAGGGGTCCTGCATGACTTAGCTGTACTTTCTGTGTCATGTTCTCCTGTGACGCTACAACGGAGGTGTCAGCCCAGGGTGTGCGGTCTCATCTGAAGACTTGCCCGGGGAGGGATCTCATCCACGTGATTGTGGGCAAAACTCGATTCTTGGTGTGTCCTTGGACTGAGGGCCTCAGTCCCTTGCTGACTGTTGACCAGAGACCTGCCCTCAGTTCCCCATCATGTGGCCTCTCCAACATGGCAGCTTTGGCAAAGTGTGCCAGCCCAGAAGGCAACAGAGAGAGGGAGAGAGAAGTAACAGTCTTTTGTAGCCCAAGTGTGGAAGTGGCATCCCATCTCGTTTGTTGTGTTCTATCCATTAGAAACGAGTCGCTAGGGTCACCCCTGACTCCCACCCTGGGAAAGGGAATTCCACAAGGGCGTGATTACTAGCGGGTGGGGATCGCTGGAGACCATCTTAGAAGCCTGCTGACTACAGCAGCGGGCTGGGCTGGAGCCCGGTGTGCACAGCTCTGCTCTGAGCTTGGCCGCTTCCTCCCGGGCCCGGAATGTGCTGGTCGGGTGGACTCATGTAGCAGGTGGCAATCTTCCCGTTATCCGTCCTCGGGGAAGGCTCTCGGGAAGGGGCCCCGCTTTAATTACATGGCCCCCCCAGGGATGCCCACGCTGCCCGTGCTCTTCTCCAGATAGTTTTGTTCCCCCTTACTGTCTTTAAATCAAAGCTGCTCTCTGTTCAAGGGCTCCCAGCCCCAGACAGGAAGAGGATTTATGAGTGGGTGATCCGGAAATGTAATATAGAGGAGTCAGGACCCAGACGGTCATGAGAACTGAGAGGTCCCGGTGAGGCAGGCGGCAGGGCCCGGTGACCTCTCGGCCCAGCCGCCACCCCAGCCGCTGCCTTTATGAAAGCCCTCCATCATCCTTCCCTTCCGCCGGCCCCTCACCCCTCCCTGCCGCCTGCGTCTGCCTGAACCTGCCTTCCCAGGACGGCTCCCTCCGCCCCCCTCCCCTGCCTCCCCTTCTCCCCTTCCCGAGCCCTCCTGGGCTCCAGTCTCTGCGGAGAGACTCCCACCTCCTGCCTTCGCTCAGGCCGTTTCCCCTCCTGGAATTGTCCTTTGCCCTGTGTCCCTGTGATCAAACCTCCTGGAGGACTCCTTCCTGATCTGTCCCTCTGTCCCTCTGTCATGGCTCTGAGCACTGCGGGCCTTACGTCCATGCCACCCTCTCCCCATTAGAAGGAGACCTCTTTAGGGATAGGGGCTGGGGCTGGAAGCCACCGCGGCTCTGCCGTTACCTGGCACGTGGGAGGTGCTCATTGCTGTTGGAGCGACAGAAGAAAGGCCCAGGTCGGAATCCCCTCTGGTCGGAAAGAGAAACGGCGCTCTCCTTCCCCGTTCCAGTGTGGGTCAGTGGCCACGCACCCCCCGCACCCACCGGCACCCAGCCCTGCCACATACAACACGTGTGGAGCCTCCCACCTGTGTTTGGGAGGCAGTGGGTGCCCAGAGTAAAGCTACCTCCCCAGACACATACACGATGCCACAGATGCCCGAAAGGGCACAGACATTCGTGCTCAGAAAAATGCCACTCTGTCCTCCCCACTCCCCCCTGACCCAGTTCACCTCCAAGGGCCGGCCCGGGTGGCCTGAGGAACACCCCGGACTGCTCCTTCCTCCTCGCCCCCACCCAGCCCCACGTTCTGCAAGTTCGTTCTGCTGAAAGTACTTTGCCCAGGTGCACCCTTTCACCACCCGGCAGCCACTGCCCTGTCCAGGCCACCGCGGATCCTGTCCTCATTGTTCTTCCTGCCTCCACCTCGCCCTGAACTAGGGACCAGCGCCAGCATCCTTAGCAAGTCACTCCCCCGCTCAGAAACTTTCAGTGGCTCCCCATTGCCTGAATGACCGAGTTCATGCTCCTCAGCCCGACATCCAAGTCCCCCACCATCTGGCTGGCCTGGGGCTTCTCTGGCCTCATCTCCCATTTCCCCGGCATCTTCACCCGTATTCTTGAGGGCAGCCCCCACTGGTCCACCTCCTGTTCTCTGGTAGTGCTGGTCCTTTCAGGCTCCCGGGCCTTGGGTCATGTGGTCCCTCTGCTGGAACATTCTTCCTCTTCATCTCTGTCTGTCTAACCCACCATCCTTCCAGGACAGCCCAAAGGCCACCTCCTCCACGAAGCCCTCTTTGACCACTTTCCAGAAGGCAGTGAACTCTCCGTCCTCTGAGCGCCCCCTACCGACACAAAAGACTTCTTCATCTTGCCACCCCTCACCCCAATTGTGAGCTCCCTGGGAGCGAGGACCAGCCTCATTTCCCCCTCTTCCAACCCCCTGCTGCTGCCTTGTGTATGGAGACAAAGACAAAGGCATCCCTTGGGGGAGGGGAGCCGTCTTGAAATATCTGGGAGGCGCCTGACAGCTCAGACCCACAGAGGAGAAAGCGCCCAGAAGGCTGTGCTCCCAGGGAGGGGTTCTCACCAGAAGGCCCCGCGCTGGGCCCGAGCCAGGGAGTGTCTGCGGGAGCCCAGGGGTGTGTGTGTGAGGGGTGGAGGAGCTTGGCAGCTGCCGGGATGGTTTATGATCCATTCTTGTTCCTGTTCCCTGATGTCTTTGTTAGAATCCCCTGCTGCTCCTCATCAGGCCAGGAGGGGCTGGGGACAGCTCAGAGAAGGGGCGAAGGGGCCTTGGGAGGGGCAGCTCCCCTCCTTAAGGAGAGGCTTAGGGAAGGACAGGCGTCCCCAGAAGGGCCCTCTTGTCATGGTGCACCCCCTGCCGGGTGTGAGGCTGGCCCTGCGGCTCCCTCAGTCTTCCCCGCTGTCCCTCCAGCCTCTCCCTGGGGACCTGGATGGCGCCTTCTCTCCAAACAACCCCCACGAGTCCACCCAACCCCACCTCCTCCCACCCCTGCTCTGTCCTTGCCAAGGGCGCCATCAGGGCAGCGCTCAGAGCCTTGCCCTCTGTCCAGCACCCCGGCCATCCGCTTGTCTAGGCCAGTCCTTTCCAACTCTCTCCCTTTGTGCCACTCTCCCTGACTGGGAGGAGTCTAGCACGCAATTGTCCCAGCCCAGAGGGACAGCCGGTTCCACTCCCGCCTCTGCCCCTTACCAGCCGGCGTCCCCGGCAGGTCCCTTCACCACTCAGAGCCTCCTCACCGAAAATAGACGTGATACCCCCTGTCTCCTGGGCGGGGAAGCAGGGACTGAGGAGGGCGCAGAGCAGGGCCAGGCCCACGGACACGTCCCGTAGAAGGGGCCCGTGTTAGGAGTGCCCTGTCCTCCCTATTAAATGTCACGGCCACAAAGGCTTGAGCCCTACAGGTCTGTCCTTCTGGTGACCCACCTTTCCAACCAATCCTTCCTGGTGACCTTCCCAGGATCTTCCTCTCTACCCACCCCCTAAAGTGTTGGCGGCCCCTGCCCCTACCCTTCCCCTCCTCCGCCTGGGCAATCTCAGCCTGCCCTGGGCTTCTGCAGAGGGGGCCTGGGTTCAATCAGCTTTCCACTTCCTGTTTCTAGTCCTAGTGTGGCCCAAACTAGCCCTTGGATTTCATGAGACTCCTTGTGTCCTTGTGCCAAATTCCCTCCCCGCCACTCCCTGTCCTCCAGTTCGCTGAAGAGGAGTTCTATTATTTACGGCTGGGATTCTGAGCCCATGGCCTGCGCCCAGCCCCAGGTGCTATGGGGAGGTTTGTGTGCAACCCCTCCAGGGTCAGCTCAGGGGGTACAAAGGGCCCTTTTTTTTCTTGGACTTTGACCCCACTCCTGTCCCTGACCCTAGCTGGGCAGCAGGTGTCAGTCTGTACCATGAAGGAGAGGGCCCCGAGAGCAGCTCTGCCACTCCTTGCGACTCTGCCCCACGCCACGCATGCAGCAGGCTTGACGAAGGTTGCCAGGACGGGGTGGAGGCCATCCTGAGATCCCTTCGTCTGTGGCAGAGGACAGTCTGAGGCGAGTGGGCAAGCCCCACGCAGTCGCGTCTTAGAGAAAATGAGAATGAGAAGAGCCCAAGTCAGCTCCCCCAGGCAACCAGGAAACAATTTGCAAGATGGAATTCAACAAGCAATGCCAACAAGATCATAATGACCATATTTATGGGAGAACGTGGAGGCTCGAGTGCGGGTTTTCATTATCGTGTGTACAAATGTGATGGCTCCGTGCAGCCGGTCTCCCACTCCAGGCGGCAGCTGTTGGCTGGTGCATGGTAATTTGATGTAAATTGCCCCCAAATATGGTAATTCCCTCCTCTGCCAGGGGAGTTTGAAGTCACAAACCTGGAGATGTTGGCAGCAGATGTTTTCTTACTGCTCTGCGGGCTGCTGGTGTTGTGGAAGTGGGCAAGTGACCCGGAGACGATGCTCACCTGCGCCACCTCCGACGTGGCTGCTGCAGGACCTGCAGTGAGCACCTCACCCCTCTGGGCCTCAGTTTCCACATCTGTAACGCAGGCATGATGTCCTGCCAGGGCAGCTTGGAGGAGCAGAAACGATACATCCAGAGCACCCAGTACGATGCTTGCATTGATATTATTCTTTTGGACCTCGCAGGTGCCGCTTGTGGCAGTTGGGCCATCGGTGGCCAGGGTTGTCCCCTGGTCCTCAATGGTGGGTCCCTTGGGCAGAAAACAAGAACAACATGATTAAAGTAAAAGTGAAAGTGCTGGGAGGGAAATATCTGAGGACAGACTAAGGTTTAACATCTTTACAATCCAAGTGCTCATCAGAATTTGTAAGAAAAACGTCAATACCCCAATATGTAAATGAGCAAAGGGTTCAAACGGACAATTCTCACTAGAGGAAGACAAATAGCATCTGATTCAGGGGAAGGTGTCCTTTCATCCTCTTTTGCTTTTCTTTCCTTCTTTAATCCTTGGCGAGTGACTTCAAATTAAAACAACCTTGAGATGGCTTTATTCCCACAAAATAAGAAAAATATTAAAAGGGGAATACCCGATACAGGTGAGTTTCCAGTGGAACTGACTCGCTCCGCTAGGGAGGTGGCAACCTCCCCACACGGACATCTCGAAGGCAATCTAACAATATGTACCGAAAGTCAAATCAAGATAAATGATCCAGGCATCTCACTGATGAGAATTTCTCCCGAGGAAATGATTCGATAGAGGGAAAGCACCACATGAACAAAGACGCCGTGAAAACACGTGAAAAGCAGGGTACGCCTCCGTCAGCGGCGGCCGGTGGAGCAGGCCGTGGTGCCACTGCACGGAATCCTCGGAAGCACGCACTTAGCTATGTTTTGAAGAGTGGGAATACCATGTGCAATAATGTTTACGGTGTATTTTTAATTAAGAAAAGCAAACAAAGGCATTTATTTATAGCATGAGGGAAGCTACATGCATATGTGCTGATGTGACACAAATAATGCCTCAGTGCAAAAGATGGGACGATGAGAGAGGTGGGGTGTTCGGCTCAAAGGGAGACTCCCGGGAGGCATGAGATTTCTGTCTCTCAGTCCCGAAAGGTCGTTCCAGAGCAGCAGCAGTGGTGGACAGGCTTTGACGGGTCCTGAAAAGTAGGCCTAGGGTGTGAGGGGAAACTCTGTCAGAGGGCAGATGGCAGCTCAGTTCAGAGAAGAGCCTTCTTGCAGTCAGTGACACGGGCTGGCTCCTGAGGTAGTGAGCTCCCAGGGGCTGGAGGAATGCAAGCAGAGGCCGGAGCAGAGTCAAGTGTGGCTGGGCAGCTGCAATGACATCACCTAGGATGGTTCGACAATATGACTCATACCAGCCCAGCTGGCCAAATACCCCTAGAAGAGAAACAATGTGGACCCACTTGTTCATGGAACACGGGGAAGGAAAGATGGGAGAAGGAAGGGGAGGGTGGGAGGAAGAAGAGGCAAGGCCTGTCACACGCTAAGCAGGAATCTAATCCCTTTGTAAACACAGTCAGGAATTTGTCTTCCTAATTGAAAAGCCCATGCGGGCTGCTTAATCCAGTCCATGGTAATGAGACCAAAACACATTAAAGCACATATTGACTCCAGGCCTCGCAGAGCCAGGGCTGAGGACACCAGGGGGACTCTACTGACGACAGTGAGGCTGGGGGCAGTCTCCGCCCCACGGACACCATCCTGCTGCTCACTCGCTTGAACCGTCCCACAGAGAGACCCAGCCACACACCCATGGACGGCAGGACTTTCATGGGAGAAATGCCACTTCCACGACCGGAATCTTTGTTCCCCTTAAATGGAAGAAGAAAGAGGCCTTGAAAATAAAGGCCTAGAGAAAAACATTCACTCAAGGATAGCAAAGTCCAAATCTGTTCATGGGACTTTTTTTTTTTTTTGCCAGTTTGATGACTTCAAAGAAATCATTACCAAGCCAAAGATCGGCCTTTTGGGAGGCTGCGGACAAAGCTATGCTCGACCAATTCTCATCTCCTGCTTGTGACATTTAACCCCTCCTACGAAAGGTTAATGCTCTTATCCTCAGCCTCACTCTCACTAACAAGTCCCTCATCGTGTATTCAATTAACTAGCGAGGCAATGAAGTGCGCGGCTGTGGGCCTGGACCTTGGAGTCACGCAGACCTCGTTCCCGCCTTGCTGCCCCTCACCTGGGCCTCATGTCAACTGTGCGGCAGTTTCCTGCCCCCAGTTTCGCCCTCCCCAATCCATCCTGCACACGGGCTACCAGAATGTTCTTTCTAATTTACTTGCTCTTACTCAAAGACCTTCCATGTTCCTCAGCACCTACTGGATAACGCTTAAAATCATGCGTGTTTTTTCTAGCGTCAGCTCCTATCACCACACCCCTAACCACCCCCTCCCCAATTCCCACCCCCGTGACACGCCCCGACCGTCCAGCATTGACTGACTGGGAGAAAGTGACTTTACTCACAGCGCTAGAGGCAAACCGCCTCCGAGGGCCAGGCCAGTGCACCTTGCATTCGGTACAACACACAGTGGTCTGGTTTGACGGCTTTTAACAAATATAATATGAGCTCCACTGCATTGTACAGAACTTCTCAGTTCGCAAACCTTTTTATGTAAATTATCTCATGTAGTCCCCGCCACAGCTCTGGGAGGTGGACATTGTTATGCCCGCTCCGCGAGTGCTCAGGTGGAAAGGGACCCCGCCAAGGTCCCGCAGAGGCTGGGGTGGGGCTGGAACCCAAGGACAGGAGCCCAGCTGAACCCAGTACTCCTTGCAGCTGGGCCAACATCTCCCAGCATGTACTATTTCTCCTCTCTTACCGAGGAGGAAACTGAGGCACAGAGGAGTCTGGGGACTTGCCTGCATCCCAAAGCTGCTGAGTGGTGGGGCTGGATAGATCCAAACCCACCCTGCTCAATGTCGAGGCCTCTTCCTCTCGCATCACAGCTGCCTTTCTGCAGTAGCCATCAAGAGGCTAAGTGGAGGTTTACCCTCTGACCTTGGCAGTCATCCTTCTTTGGGTCCCGGGAAGAGGGTTTTCTGAATCGTTATTTAGAATGTGACGGGGGTGGGCATTGAACCAGACAGCAGCTGTCGCGCAAATTGAGTGACTCCATCGTCCTTGAGAAACGCGTGTCCTGTGGGAGCAGCCCCAGCCCTCTCTGCCCCTGATTTGAGATAACGCTCAGGGAGCTCCTGCGCAACCGTGAACCCGGTGGCAAGGCGAGGAACCCTGAAACTCTGAAACTCTGGAGCCGCCACCAAATTTCAGCTCTGCTGGAGTCAAAAGCGTTGCACGCCCTCGAGTACAGGCTGCTTTGAAACCCTGGGACGACACAGCAAGAAGGCACCCTCGGGTGTTTGTTCGGTATTTGTTCCTTCATTCATTCACCAACATTTCTTGAGAACTTACACCTGGGCGGGTGCCACCCTCAGGCCTCAGGGGACAGACCTGTAAAAGTAAACTGTAGTCAGAGGCTTTCTTGCCAGCTCCTGCCTTCCCCACAGGAAGGCACCGAGGCCTGAGGGGAGGCCCTCCTCCCCGGCTTTCCAAGAAGAGATGGCTGCAGTTTCGCATTCAAGCCGGAGACCTCACAATGGCATTTTTTCAGGAGGCTGGGTGTGGGGATTTCTGTTTTCCCCAAGGCAAGCTGTAAGAGCCGTCCTTTGACAAGACGGTGAAACATCTGTGTTTACAAGAGAGATAAGGAGGGCTCTGGCAGCTGTGGGCCTCAGTGGCTGCCTGTGAAGGTGTTGCCTCGAAAGATACAGGCGGGGTGGAGGCGTCCAGCCTCCAGCAGCCTGAGCTGAGCTCAGAGCCCTGGGTGCTATTCTCCTCCTTCTGCTTTCGGACTTCTTCTGGTCTCCCACCTTGTCATGTGGTCCTGGCATGGGGCCCAGTCTGGTCTTGCTGTTCACCGAGTGCTTGTTGGATGGACGGATTTCATGCATGCTGTCTTGGCCCCTCTCCGTCCAGCACACAGCTTACACAGAGACCAGAACATTCCCAACTCTGCTGTTTCCCACTTCCTTGAAGGTCATATGAAGCTCCTTATCTTTAACTCCTTATCCTCATCTTTTTCTCCTCGTCCCTCGCTCATGCTGAACCCTGACCTAAGTTCTTCTCATCCCCAAACACGTGTCTTCTTTCCTCTGGGTCCTTGCCCATGCTGTTCCCTCCGGCTGGAACGCTCTTCCCCACCCTTTGCTGCCTGTCCTTTAAGACTGTCCGCTTCCCTGCCAGGAAGATACAACTGGTGCCTCCTCTTTGAGCATCCTCTGAGGCCAGCACTTGCCATGGTGGATTTACTAAGGTCCTTGCGCATCTGTGTGCCCCACTGGGCTTTGAGGGCCTTGTCAACAGGGGATGACATCAGGCTCCTTTGGGCCAGACCCCAGCACTGTGCCCTGCGGGGAGGGTGGCCAGGGAATGTTTGGTGATTCCCTGAGTGGGACTTTGTGTGTGGGTGTCTTCCTCCCTGCAATTTTCAAGTGAATGACACAGCTCCTAAGCAAGCCCAACAGAAGGCATGGCAGTTTTGGGGACAGTGAATTGGGCCATGAACCCAGACTCTTTCAGCCAGCCTCTCTTCTCTCTGGCGCAGTGGTGAAGAGGGAGAAAAGATCCCAGTCTCTCGGGTGTGTCCCTTTTCCACGACACCTGCAAGGGATTTCAGGTAAAACCAGGCTGAACAGCCAGGAAGGCCATGGGCACGGCCAGCCAGCGCGGGGCCGGCCCTGCAGTGGGCACAGGGTACAGCCCCCATCAGCCAGAGAGCCTGCCCCGCCCCACTTGACAGCACTGGCAGCAAAGGTTTTGCCGTCCGGCTTGGTGACGTGCAGCTGGTCCCCAGGCCCAGGGCCCTGTGTGGGTATGGAGGTGGGAGGGAAGGCAGAACCTCCCCGCAGGTAATCCCCAATCCCCAGGTTTCTGTGGAAGCAGAGAAATATGAAAAGGCTCATGAAGGTTATCTGAGTCTGGATGGGCCCTGGGACTGTGGGCCCAGCACCCAGCCCAGCCCTCGTGCAGCAGATGCCTGGCTCGGCCCTGACATCCTAACCCCGCCACCGCCCATCAGTCCCGCAGGGTGCTGCCTCTTCTGGAAAAGGGAATGGTGTCCATCCCCACCCTCCCTACCTCCCAGCTGAGAGAAACAGAGGAGCTCAGGGGCAGCACTTTGCGAAGGACAGAGCACGGGCCGGGGGAAGCAGATTCAGGTTTTTACGAAGATCGTACAGCACCTGCCAGAGCTTTCCCTTCCGGAGATGACAGCAATTTCATATGGAGACCATGCACCCCAAGAGGGCCCCCTCTGACCGTGCCATTCTCCTCTCCAAAACGCCCCCGCAGTCCCCAGTGCCTACAGAATAAGGCACCAAATCCTTGAGCAGGGCTTAGAGGCACATAAGGCAACACCTGACCTACCTGTGCAGTCTGTGGCCACTCTTAGCAAGCTCTTCCCGCAGGGCCGTCTCCTAGACATGCAGGCACCCCTGGGAAGCCAAGGAGCTTATGCCCTGGGGTGAACCTTCCATCAATGGGGGGCAGAAGCCTGCGGATAAATTCACCGCCCTTTCCTCCCGGTCACTAGGAGAGACATGGTGTTGCTTCAGTGGCTTTTCAGGGACACAGTCCCACAGGACCAGCAGCGAGTGACACCTCGCAGTGGCCAGATCCGAAGCACGTCCTCATTATAGCTCTCCCCGCTGCCTGCCTCCCTCCCCCGTCCCTCACATCTGCTCTCTGGGACTGTCCTCCCTTGGCTCTGCTTTCTGGAGAACCCAGGCTGGACACCTTGTTCTCCATCTGTCAGAATGGTTCTCCCTTAGTCATTGGTCTCATGCTATTGTCCCCCCAGGTCATATATATCATTCCCCCTGGTCTACAAACTTAGCGATCTGGAGCGGGGCTCAGGGTCCTGGCCCCGTGCCTGACTGGCTCCGCAGCCTCTCGGAGGTTGCTGAGGTGGATGCTGTGGGGCAGCTGCTCCACACCCTCCCACCCTCTTGCAGGTGGGACGGGCTGCAGAATATTCTCTGTGCTGTCCACACTCCCATGCACCAGGCCTCTGGACATGCCCTGGTGCATGGGAGTTAGTTAGAAGTTACATGACTTCTGCAAGATTTACGATACACAAGTAAGTCAGAAGTCACCTTCCAGGCCGGGCGCGGTGGCTCAAGCCTGTAATCCTAGCACTCTGGGAGGCCGAGGCGGGCGGATCGTTCTGAGCTCAGGAGTTCGAGACCAGCCTGAGCAAGAGCGAGACCCCGTCTCTACCAAAAATAGAAAGAAATTAATTGGACAGCTAAAAATATATATAGAAAAAATTAGCCGGGCATGGTGGCGCATGCCTGTAGTCCTAGCTACTCGGGAGGCAGAGACAGTAGGATTGCTCAA
>RJWJ010033015.1:0-18302 GCA_004363605.1 Indri indri
CTCCCTGGGTGACCTCCTCCCTGGGTGACTTTCTCCCTGGGTGCCCTCCTTCCTGGGTGACCTCTTCCCTGGGTGATCTCATTCGTAGGTAACCTCCTCCCTAGGGAACCAACACCCTAGGTGACCTCGTCCCTAGGTAACCTCCCTGGAACCTCCCAGGTCACATAGGACCAGAGTCCCCTGCAGAACTGGGAGGACTCTGGGCCTCAGTCCTCTTCCTGCCGGTGCAGAACCCCCTCAGTCAGGGTCTTTCCCTCACCAACAGATTTCAGCTCCTAAAACATGTTGTGCATATTCATTTTACATTCTGTATCTGATAATTCCCGTACATGAAATCCTCGGGGGTCTAAATCTGTTGCTTGTTATTTTTGCAGATTCTCGCTCCTGACAGTCTGTTTTCCTGGTGTGCTGGTAAAATCTTCATTATGAGCTTATATTCTGTTGATCTTAATCTATGGCTGTCCTGAGGGCTTAAATTGGGGTTGCATTCCTCCAGAAGGGGTTTGTTTTTCTTCCTCCAGGAGCCTGGGGCTCATCCTGACCTAAGTTCACAATATCCCTCGGCGGTCTCAGGCTGGCTGTGGAAGGGTTGGGCTCAGCCCTCCATCTTGCCAGGGACTCAGACCTACCCTTCCAATGGCAGGCTTGTGCAGGCACAGCCCTCGGGGCAACTGTTTCTCACACACTTAGGACTCATACTCAAGCTCCATAAAGGTTTGGGAGTCTTTTTTCTCCTAATCGTACCTTTAGTGATGTCTCCCATTATTCAGCAATGCACCAAAAACCATGTTTGCATGGAGTCCTGCTTTTAGTCAGAATACGGAAGATAAAGACCAATGCTCCACTATGCCAGCAAGAAAACACCATATAAACTACAAAATCATACTTGTTAAGCCTTTAAAGAGTTGTAAATGCAAAGAGGTCTAAATGAACTCAACTCCAGATAAAGACAAGGCCTTCCTAGGTGAGCAGAGACCCCAGTCTGCCATCCTACCTGGGGTGGCCACCATGCCTGGGGACACAGGCAGGCAGGGGCATGAGCCTGGCAGCAAGGAGATTTCAGACTCAGGGAGAAACCAGCCAAGCTTGTAAGCACTGTGGGCTTCAATGACGGACTGGGATTTGAAAGATTCCGTAAGATAAAAATAACCGCTGTGACCCAGACAATGCTAGAATAATCCCTGACAATTCTAAGAAAGAAGCAGACGAGGGTGCAGCTGGAAAGCAGAGAGAGATTTGTAGCCTCATCATGATGTTTGGATTCCGGATTCTAAGCCCCTCCTGGGATTGGAGGCAGGTTGGGAGGAATCGGGCTTCATTCCTGAAACAGTGGAATCCACAGGTCAACTGAAATTAATCAAAGCTGTCACTGAATCTCCAGCCAGCTCAATTCCTGGTAAGACCGCAAAGATCAGCCCCTCCATGGAGGTTGAAAGAGAAATTAGAGGTTGGGGTCGAGGGCAAAGTGACATTAGCATGGTCTCCTGGGGATTTCCTTGGGCCCTGGGGATTTCAGAAGGAAAGGACCTAACCTCACCTAGTATGTTTGAAACCAGAGATGAAAGCTGTGGCCCATCTACAGATCAGTCAGACTCCTGGTTGAAAATGTCGTGACAAATAAGCAAGGAAACAAAACAGTTAATAAGGGTAGACACACATGACCCAGATGTTGGAATTAGCATACAACAACCTTACATTTTTATCACAAATTTGTTAATAATTTAGAGGAAAATATGGTCTGAATGAGTGAACAAACAGGAATTTTCAACAGCAAAAATGGAAGCTCTACAAAATAAAACTAGAATTATAAAACTAAAAGATATAATTCCAGCTACTTGGGAGGCTGAGGCAGGAGGATCAATTCAGCCCAGGAATTGGAAACTAGTCTGGTCAACATAATGAGGTCCCATTCCAAAAAGAAAAAAAAAAAAAAACCTAAAAGATATTATTTATAAAATGAATAATGTATTGAATGGATTGGACACAGATCTAATCAACATATCCAAAAATTTCAGTAAACCCCAAGCAAGATAAATGCAAATAAAATAACATGTAGGCAACTCATAGTCAAATGGCTGGAAACCAAAGATGAATAGAAAAATCTTAACAAGCAGGCCAAGAAAAAAAAAAAGACACATTATTTTTAGCAAAAAGACATGAAGAATAATGGCTGACTTCTTGTGAGAAACAATGAAAGTGAGAAGACAATGAATGACAGTTTTAAAGTGCTAAAAGAAAAAAAAAAACAATTGTCAGCCTAAAATTCTATATCTAGCAAAAATATCTTTAAAAGTTAAAGGCAAATGTATTGAAAATATCTGTACCCCCTTAATATTTTGAAAAAAATAGTTAAATCCAAAATAAAGACATAATTAGGCAAACAAAAGCTGAGAGAATAAATTGCCAGCAAACCCACGCTACATGAAATTGTAAAGGAATTTCACCAGTTTGAAGGGACATAATCCTGGATGAAAACCCAGATCTGCAGGAAAAAAAATGCAGAAAACCAGAAATGGTAAACACATATATATAAAAGACTAATTCAAAATTTCTTCAACAGATTATTGACTGAAGCAAAAATATTATCAAACTATGGAGTTTATAATGTAGGAAGAAATAAAATGTATGACAATAGCACAAAGGGTGTGAGGGGTTGAAAGACAGTTTACTGCTATGATGTCCTTGCATCGTGCTTGCAGTGGTATAGCATTAATGCAAGGTGGCCACTAAGGGATCCATACTGTGATACCTAGAGTGACTCCTTTGGAGAAAAGAGGTACTAAAAGGCTAAGAGAGGACATAAAATGGAAAACGAAATCGACAAAATACTCAGATCACCCAAGAGAAAGCAGTGAAGAATCAGAGAACAGATGAAACAAATAGAGAATAAATAAGAAAGTGGATGTAAACCCAAATGTATTCATAATTTACTTAAATGTAAATGGAATAAACACTCCAATTAACAAGCAAGATTATCAGATGGTATAAATATTAAAATAAAATAAAATTATAGACCAATATCTCTTTAAATCATAGATGCAAAAATTTTGAACAAAGTATTAGCAAGTCAAAACCTCTTTGTGTGTGTTTTAGCGTGTTATAAACAAGTGGGATTTATCCCAGGTGCAAGGTTGGTTTAACATTTAAAACTCAATGCAATTCATCAAATCAACAGAATAAAGGAGAAAAAATATTATCATCTCAATAGACACAAAGTATTTGATAAAATTCAACACTCATCTATGATTTAAAAACAAAAACTCTTCAGCACACTGGGAATCGAGAAAATCTCCTTAATCTAATAGAGTATCTGCAAAAAAATCCACTAAAACTAACATGATACTTGCTGAAATATTGAATATTGAACATTCTCACGTTGCAGTTATGACAAAGGTAAGCTGACCCCTTTCACTACCACTCCACATTAGTGGGAATACCCCAGCTGGTGCAGAAGGTGAGAAAAAGAAACAAAAGACAAAAAGATCGAAAAGGAAGAAGAAAAGCATCTTTACAGGCAGACATGACGGTGCATATGGAAAATCATAAGAAACCCACAAAAAGAAACCACTAATATTAACAAGCAAATTTACAAAATTGCAGAATATGAAGTCGATATACAAAAATGAATTTTATTTCTATACGCTAGTAAAGAACAATTGAAAAACGGAATTTTAAAGCACCATTTATAAGAGATCCAAGAACATCCAATGCCTAAGAGTACATTTAATAAAAAATGTGCAAGATCTCTATAACACAGAAAATACATTTTTATAACATAGGAAAACATTGTTGGGAGAAATTAATTTTTAAAATACATGAATATAGCATGTTCATAGATTGGAAAATGCAATAATGTTAGGATATTGATTCTCCTTACTAATCTATAGAGTCCATTCAACCCCAATTAAAATTCTAGCAGGCTTTTTACAGAAATTGAAAAGCTGATTTAAAATAAATCTGGAAATGAAAAAGGTCTAGAATATCCAAAAAAATCTTGAAACAGAAGAATAAAGTTGGAGGACATGCTTCAATTTCAAGATTTACCATACAGCTACAATGCTTAAGAGTATGTGATGTTAGCACAAAGATAGACAAGACGTCACTGGAATTTATAGAGCCCAGAAATAGATCCACACCTACTAGTCAACTGAGGCACAAGGTCAAGTTTATACATAGGGAAAGGGAAGTCTTTTCAACAAATGGTAGTGAAACAATGAGCTAACTGTATTGGGGAAAAACAAATTTTGATCCCTACTTCACAACATACAGAAACACTAATTCATGGTATATATAGCATAGACCAAAGGTGATAGGTAGAACCACGAATCTTCTAGAATAAAACTTGGGGAAAACATCTTCACTGTCTTGGTGTAGGAAGATATTTCTTAGGGAGGACACAAAGAAGTAATCATATAAGAAAAATAAAAATTTAATTTCTTCAAAATTTAAAACTTCTCATAAAGACACCATTAAATGAACAGTGATCCATAGATTAGGAGAAAACGTTCACAATACAAATATCTGACAAAGAACTCATAAGTATAATATAGAAAGAACGGCCGTAAATCAATAATATGAAGAAAACCCAATTAAAAACGGGCATAGACTTGGATAGGCGAGTCGCACAAGCAGACACACACGTGGCCGATCAGCACGTGCAAAGTGCCCGAGCACATTATTCATCCAGGCAGTGGAAGTTAAACCACAGTAAGATACCACTTCCCACTCGCGGCAGGATTACAGATTAAGCCCGACAGTGGCGAGCGTTGGTGAGGATGGGAAGCGGCGGGAACGCTCGGACAGGCTGAGGGGACTGAGAAGTGGTTAAACCATTCTAGAAAACTGCTGGAAGCACATGCTACAGTAAGCACACATCTGCCAAACCACCCAGCAATTCCAGTCCTAGGAATGCCAGGAGAATGCTTATGGCCACCAAAAAAATCATCATCGTAACTAGGCACTGGAAATAATCGAGATGCTCATTGATGGAGAATGGGCAACAGAACCGAGATCCAGCGACATCATGGAAATCTACTCAGCAGTCAAACGCCACAAACTACGGGGGCACGAACCGCACGGATGACTCTCACAGACGTTGCATGAAGCCCACGCTGCCTGACTCTGTCTCTGTGAAGTCCAGAGCCTGCGAAGCTAAGCCACGGTGACAGTGTCAGACCAGTGGTCTCCCTGGGAGGGTGGGGGATGCCTGGGAGGGAGAACAAAAGAAATTTCTGGAGCGATGGGAATGTTTTATTTGACTTTTGGTTACACAGGTGCTACATTTGTCAACATTCATCCCACCGTCCGTTTAAGGTTTATGGGCTCTACCGATGACCTCCCAGCGGGGGCAGGAACTAAGCGTGGGCAGGACCCGGCAGTTTTTCCCCAGAGGAGGCGGCCACCGCACAGCCAGAGGCTGAAGTCTCACCAGACTGAAACATTTTTTAGGTATTTTCCCAGAGCGGATCTGGGCAGCCAGGGAGCTGCTGAGGCTCTTACCACTGGGCAAGGCGGCTCTCGCGGTGACCTGAGGGCTGGCTAGGGCTTGCGGGGTGAAACAAGACCACCCTCACGTCAGATCTGTCTGGGCGCGTTGTGGCCGCATGCCCGTGACGGTGTCACTGAACCTCTCCGAGCCTCCCTCTCCCCACCGCTAGGCTGGGCTGGTCATCCGAGCTCTGTGCCACATCTGCCAGTTCACCTCCTCCCGCCCCCAGGGCTCCCCGGCTGCGGAGGGGCTGGTGCCCACACATTGGCAGGCCGCGGGAGAGGGCAGCGGGAGGAGGACACTCTCCGTGCAGGGTCCAGCACAAAGGTGACCTCTGCTCACGAGGCCCCATTAAGAATTTCCTCCTGCGAAAGATAAGTATCATGCGGCCCTCTGTCTCTGATGTAAATCCCCGCGAGCAGGAGTCAAGGTGTCCTTCCTCCCGCACCCTCGGGAGGAGCAGACGAGACTCCTTCGGGCTGCCTGGAAGCTGGCGCTGGCACCGCAGCCAGCTGGGGAGCGAGGCTCGCGCCCAGACCCCCGGCCGGGACCCCACCTGCTGGGACCCAAAGCCTGGGTTCTGGCGCCTGCTCAGCCCTCAGTCCTTTCATCCTGCTCCCGGCCTCTCCCTGGGGGTCCTGTCTCCTTGGTGGAGTAAAATGACACCAAGGACGGGTTCCCAGCATCCCCAACTCTTAGGGACATTAAGCAGGCCGAGGACATGGCTGCTCTTTTTTCTAAACGCACAAGGGACCAAGAGTTCACTACTCTCGGGGGCTTCAGGCATGAGAGGTGAGGAACTTACGTCTCCGGCATACGAGCATTTATCCGTCCCTCGCCCCTTCCTCCTGGGATAGGGGCTGCGGCACAGAGCGCCCGGGAGGCGAGCTTGTACCACGCAAGGTGACCCCACCCACAGGGCCGGATGTGACTCTGGGTATCCGCTGTTCATTGAGCCGCGAAGCCAAAACAGAAAAGGAGAAGGAGTGGGAACAGGACCGTCACCATCCTGACACCAACGAGAGTCCGTCCCCTCCACCAGCACTGGGCCTGGAACTCAGACACCTAAGGAAACATTCACACAGGACCTGGGACCCCCTGTGGACAGAGCCTCACTGTCATCACTGAAGGCCAGGGCTACCTGTGACCCCAGCCCACCGTGACCACGTGCCACACAGCGATTCCAGTGAGACGCTGGCCACGCGAGCTGCGGCACGTCGGCCCACCTTGGGACAGCACCCCCAAAAGAGCAGAGCCAGCTGTCCCCTCCACCCCCTTGGCCAGCGATGCTCCCTGGACTCTGGGGCGCTCCTCGGCCTGGGACCCTGATTAATTTTTTTCTGTAGAGAAAATGGATTTTAATTTAATTGCTGCTTGAAAGAGAAGGGGCGGGGGCAGCGGGGGCGGAGGGACGGGACCAGAAGGGGACAGCGAAGGCCTGATCAATCGTTTCAATTTAAAGAGGCTGCAGTGAAATGGTGAGAAGACAAAGTTATGTGCCTCCCGAAAATGTGGCAATAAATAAGCGAAATCACCCAGAACAAATAGCACCAGCTGTCGAGACGCGCAGAGGAGCCAGGAAACGTGAAGGATGGATGGCCGCGATCGGAATGGAGGGACGGGCCTGGGCGGGTCGGGGCGCAGAGACCCCGGGTGGGGGCCTGGCCCAAGGGAGGAGACTGGGTGCTCTGAGGAGGGAGCCCCGAGGACCCTCTTACCTCTCAGCCTAAGAGCCCTGGGGGGGCCGCTCGGGGTGGGGGCAGAAAGTCCTTGGGGGAAATTCCCCATCTCCGCAGTGCAGACCCATCTCCCAGCCATCGCTTATTCATTCAACAAACACTCCGTGAGCCTGTGCCTGCGCTGGAACCTGCCTCCGGGTAGCCGGGACTCTAATGACTGCACAGCGGGAAACACAGGACAGCCCGCTGTCTGCTGGGGTCGGGGAGAGCACGCCTGGGAAGGAATCCTGAGACTGTGACTCTCCAGCCATGCTTTGCAGGTGAGGGGAGGATGGAAACGTGGGGACGGCCACCAGGGCAAGGAGGACGGTGGCAAGCACAGTGAGGGCCGCGGCGGGTCAGTGCAGTCAGGCTGTGGGGTGAGAGGGGCACACATGGAAGACAGAGCCAGGTGGTCGTCAGGGTCTGGCAGACAGCCTGTGCTCATGCCCAGAATTCAAAGAACCACTTCCCCCTCGATCTCCTTTCGTCTTTGTGACAGCTGGGCGTGATAGACGAGAGACCCGGGCTCAGAGCAGGTAACTGGTCTCCCCAAGGTCACACAGCATCTGACTCCACAAACTGTGGCCTTTCTACCCCATGACCTGCTGGGTTTCCCAAGGAGGGCCCTCCCTGACAAGCAGAGAGGCCAGGCTGGGCTGAGCAGGCCCTTGGAACCCAGTGGGTTGGGTTTCAGAACAACGGCCCAGTTCCCCACCTGGCTCTGGGGGTGTTGCACAAAAGGAGGTCCCTCCGCACGGAAACATGAGGGGTGGGGAAGAAGCGTTCCCCTCTACCAGCTCTGAGCTGTGGCTAAACAGAAAGAGCTTGGGTCTGGCATCTGCCTCCTCCTGCCATGGCATCCATGGTCAAGTCACCTCAAATGAGTCTCAGTTTCCCCATTGGTAAAATGGGAACAATGGAGTCCCAAAGTTGAAAGGAGCCACAAAAGTTACCAAACTCAGTCCCTCAAACTATGGTCAGCTAGCCTCTGCTTGCACACCTCTAAATGCAGGAAGCTCACTACATCTCTAGGCCATTCGTCTCAGATCTGATGGTAAAAAGAAGTTTCCTTTATACTGAGCCAAAATCTCTCTCTTTCCCCCTGGAACCACACAGAATGCACGTGGTTCGGAGCAGCTTCCTCTGAGCCCTGGCCGTCCTCTCTGCCCTCCCACCCATCTTGCATGCGATGCCTGGCTATCCGGCCTCCGCTCACCTCAGGGCGAACTTTCTCTGTAGAATCACCAGCCAGTTAGAGTAACCCCAGTTCTCATTCCTTCTTGAGAGCCAATAATTTTTTCCAAAATGCTTCCTGCCTTCATCATACAAACTTCTGAATGACGAAAATGCTGGAGCCCACCTTTGCCCTACCCCCGATGTGCTATGTACCGTTGGGCAAGTCATATCAGCACCTCTGTGCCTCAGGGTCCCCACATGTGAAGTGAGAACAATCGTATCGCCTCACAGGGCTTCTGTGAAAACTAAATGAGTTAATTTAGGTAACCTGCTTAGAATAGTGACTAGCAAATAGTAACCATAATACAGGTGTTAGTCATCACCACCACCACCATCAGCACCATCACCATCACCACCATCACCATCATCACCACCACCACCATCATCACCATCACCACCACCATCATCACCATCACCACCATCACCATCACCATCACCACCATCATCATCACCATCATCACCATCACCGTCACCACCATTACCATCATCACCATCATCACCATCACCACCATCACCATCACCACCATCACCATCATCACCACCATCACCATCACCATCATCACCATTGTCATCATTTTGCTTTTGTTGCTAGTTTTTTCACCCATCAAATGAGCAGGTTGAAAAAGATCCTCTCGTGCTGGGTTTGAGAGACGCTTCTGCTCTCAATCCCTGTCACACATTTCTGCTGCCAAGTAACTGCTGCATTGCAGACCTGTGTGAGGTCATTTGCCCCATTGGTGTAATTGACCTAAGCAGCCTTAATGAACTCAGTGCCTTCCCAGCCCGCCCTCGGAATGAAAAGGGCTGTTCATCTCTGCTCATCCCTGACCCAATGGCCTTCTCTGGGCAAAGTGTCACTTAGAAGAAAATGGTGATACATGTCTCATTGACAATATTCATTTAGGGCTACCCAGCTCCACCTTCGTGCCTATAAAACCCCAGGCAATTCTGGTCCGCTCCATGCTAACCCTGTACATCTGACGTTTCCATAGCAACTCCCTGACCCACATGTTCACACACTGCCACGTGTGTCTTCCTTACATGCTGAGGATTTGGGACCTTTACTACCGTGCCATGACTCAGGCCAACTCTCTCTCACCTGGGTCATTTCAGCCACCTCCTGTCTGGCTCCCAGGCTCCAGATCTGCCCCCTCAGGTCCGCCCTCCACACCGCCACCGTCCCAGGGAGATGTCTAAAAGGCGAATGCACTCCCATATTTAAAGACTTCAGAGCTTCCCACTGTCCACGAGATAAAGCCCAAACTGCTCAGCCTGAAACCGAGTGCCCCCCAGGATTTGTGTCTCAACCCCAACCTCTTCAGTTTTGTCTTCTGCTACTCCCTACCCACACCGGGTTCCTGCCACACTCCATGCCCACGACGTGTATGGATTCTGTTTCCTCTGATCGGGAAGGCCCTCCACCCACCCCCTTTACTCACGGACCAGCATTCACTCGTTGCTTAAGGCCCGGATTACACAAGTCACCTCTTCTGGGAAGCCCTCGTGATTCCCCAGCAGACACACCCTCCATTGGACAGAGATATTTGGTTAACATCTCTGCTTACAGATTGATATCCACCAAGTATCCCCTGAAAGACTCAAGGGCGAGAACCACAGGAGAACCATCTCTGAATCCCAGGGCCTCACACAAAGGGATGCTCAGGAAGTGTTTAACGAATTAACGACTGGATGGATGCATGCATGTCTGCATCTACGACGGGTGAGTGGGCGGGCGGATAGGGGAATGTATGGATAGAAGGGTGACTGGCAGATAGAGGGATGGATTTATAAATGGACAGATGAATAGACTTGTGGGTGGATGGATGGATGGATGGATAGATGATGGCGGATGGATGAATAGACTCAAGGACAGATTGAGAGATGCATTCCTGGAGGTGGATGGATGGACAGATTCACAGGTGGGTGCATGAATGGGTGGATGTGTGGATGGATGGTGGGTAGATGGATGGAGAGACAAGTAGATGGACAGACTTGCGGGTAGACAGGTGAGTGTACGGGTGGCAGGTGGATGGATGGGTAAGTTCACGGATGGATGGACGGACGGGTAAACAGAGGGATAGATTCCTGGATAGACAGATTGACGGGTGGATACATCGGTGGATGGATAGGTTAGTATTTTTAAACCCAATTTCAGAGTGTTTTGTTTTTTTCTTTAGTAAAGAAATTAAGCGTACTTATTTCTTTATGAACCAAATGGATACGTTTGACTTCCTATACCTTTGTATTATGCTTTTTGATGTTTGCACTTATTTCTTGTACTTTTCTTTAAAAAGAATTTTTGTCTCAGTACAAATATGGTCATTTGGGTATTTCATTCTTAACCAGTGATTTTAAAAGTACAAATCCCATCTTTCAGTTCTATAGGAGTTTACCTTTATGTTGTTAAAAGCATTCTTTAGTCTGCAAGTCTCTATAGGTCAGAGACAAGAATGAACCATTATCTTTTGACTTCTTCCTTTGAAGAAAAAGTATTGAATCCACTCTCTTTTCAGCCACCAAACCCCGCCCCTTCCCCCCGGGCCAGTGGGAATGTCAGGCACAGTAGAAACCTCAGGGAAGACCAAACATCCGGGGAGCAGCTGGGATGGGGGACACAGTGGTTCTGAATACCGGCGCCTCGGGCTCCCTTCCTGACTCAGCCTCTGAAGGCGCCTGCCCCACGGAGCCCCTTGGGTCAGCTCCGGCCCTGGCCCCGAGCAGCCCCCGGTGGGTCTGTCGACAGCAGAGCTGTCATCGTATCCCGGGAGAGGCTGCCATCCAGCCTGTGTGCCCGAGTTCCGGGTCGATGATCTTTGCTATAGCAACCACGCGTTCTGAATGGAAATGCACACGGAGTAATTGAAGGCTATTTTTCTCTCTGCTAAAGCAAGAGAAATCCCATGTCGGCTGTCATTTATATGCAGGGTGCTCACATCTTGTAGAGGAAGACCATGTTCCGAGAGAAAAGCAATCCAAAGCGGGAGGGAACAGCGCGTGCTGCGCGCCTGCCCCCGCGAGCCGTGGGCTGGCTCCTTCGCACACAAGGTGCCACTTCGTTCCCACAGCAACCCTTCACGGGGGGGACGGCCAGCCCCGTTTCAGAGGTGAGGGGCAGGAGAGATGGGACTCCCCCCAAGCCGGCATCGGTTAAACAGCGGGATGGGATTCCAGCCCCCAGAGGTGTGCCTCCCAGGTCATGGTCCCTCAGTGTTCCTGGGCCCCCTTGACACCTGCCATGGGTCTCCCCTGGGACCACTGGCCCCTGCTCTGTCTGCCCGAGCTGAACAGGACCCACCGCCAGGCATGCCCTGTCCCCTCCCTGGAACGCTCCCTCCTCCCAGGCCTCTCCTAGCCTCTCCGCCGGAGCACGGGGAGCCTTCTAAGTACACGCCCAGCTTAAAAACACAGGCCCCACGGGGGACCCGCCGGGCTGAAGTCCTGCTTTGCTTCTTTCCAGCTGGGAGATGGAGAACAAACTCCATAATCCCTGGAACCCCGTTTCCTTAGCTCTGCAAAGACGAGGGAACACTCACCTCTCGCGGTTGCCCAGAGCATTAACGAGGCAGACGCCTGCCACGTGGGGACACCAGTGGGCATTCGGTAGAGGTGCCGTCCCTGCCATCACAGCCCCCGTTCCTTCCGGTCGGCGAGCTGGGCTCACAAGGGCTTCCCCCCCTCCCTCCAGGCGGCTCTACTGCCCTGGCCGGGTTCCGGAGCCCGCGGGTAGGAGGGCACGACTGCTCACTTTGCGGCCACACGGGAAGCTCCGGCCAAAGGGAATCTCGGAGAGGAGCAAGGTCCCCAGAAGAAGGTGGCGGGAACGAGGAGTGGTCTGACGGCCAAGCCTGAGGACGTCTTCCCTCCCTGGGAGGCGGGGAGGGTGCAGGCAGCAGAGTCTGTGGCTGGGGTGGTGGAAGAACCCAGCGCGTTCTGTGTCCCAGAAGCCAGGGGCGAAGGAGGCCTCGAAACGGAGCCTGCTGCCAAGATCGCGAGGCTCAGAAAGGCCGCGCAGTGAGAACCAGTGGAGAAGACACCAGACTTGGAGACGGGTATGCGGTGGGGCGGGGGGCTCTGCAGACCCAGGGGGAGCAGGGGCATGGAGGGGACGGACTGCAGACCACCAGGCTTGGAAGCCTTTGAAGTCATCGAGTCCAAGTCCCCACTGGGTAAAAAAATCTCTTCCACGGTCTCCCTGCCTACTGTTGTCCAGTTAACACTTGATTACCTCTGATGACGGGCGATTCCCTCCTCCCAAGGACAGCTGCTTCATTGGACAGCTCCAATCAGTCTTTAGAAGTCCTTTTTCTGTCAGTGAAATATGTTTCTCTTTGTTGTCTCGTTTTGCAATAACATTTTATTTTTTGAACATTTTCAAAATGTTCAAATGTTATAAAAAACTTATTTTAAAATCTAATATTTTATTCTAAAATTCACATTTATTTAGAATATATTTTTCTTATATTTACAGACAAGTTGGTTGTTTAAAAAGCAGGATCAGAGACTCACTCGCTCAGTGCACAGCTGCACCGCCGTGTCCGAGAGCACCGCAAACGAGGAATGGAAAGGAACCTACTCCAAGGAAGCCGGCTGAAACTGTAAGCAAGAAACAAAAACGTGACAAGAGCTATCTCCTCGGCTTTATAGATGTTTATATTTACTTTATTGTGTCTTATGCTACAGAACATTTTCAAAGAGTATTATGGTACCATTTGAGTAGCAGCATCATTTTAAGACCAATCTTTCAGAGTTTAAAGAAAAAGGAATGGAATATTTTAAACATGGATGTGATGAGAGCTTTAAAAGCCATAAATCGTTCGTTACAGCTTTTCAAAGTAGAAATGAAAAAGGCACTGAAGCATCTTATGGGGCCACCAGAGCGCCGCGGCGGAGAGGCCCACACAATAGCCAGGGACGGCCGCAGCCGCGGACACAGACACTGCTGGATGCGGCTGGGTGAGAAGCCCAGGGAAGAAAGCAAAGCACCGCCGCTTTCCAGCGCCACAGTAACTCACCGGGCAAACGTCGAACTGCAAACATGAAGACTGAGTCAGTATTTTTGGCAGAATTGTACTTTTGCCTTACAAATGGAAGGCTCCAGACACGGCTGGACATGTCGCCCGCTTGCGTTGGGCTGGCATCAGCACGAACTTGTCATCTAGGAAGAGCTTGTCTGCGACTTCTTGATGGCAGACACAGCGGCGTGGGAATTCGCACTGCAGAATGACTTTTTAGATCTCATCATGTACTCTCGAACACCTGTGCTGACATTTACACTGGTGACGTGAGAGGGACAGCAGGTGACGCTGGCGCGATCCTTAGCCACAGCGGTTACTGTGCCAGCCACCGACGGGCTCGCCCAAAAGACAAGGACAGTATGTCCTTAATGAGCGGGAAAAATTGTTACTGTTACTAAATTCCAATGCTCGAATACCCATCTTTTTGACATTCTCTGTGACAACAGGGAGGCGCCCAGAAAGCCTTCTGCTACGTACGTGCCGCGTGTGGTGGCTGTCGTCAGACAAAGCTCCTGCACAAATGTGTCAGTTATGAGCCAAACTAGCTCCTTTTTCATGAAATGTAATTTTTATGTGAAAGAACAATTGACAATATATGGTTGTCCAGATTTAGGTATTTGACAGAGATTTGCTTTGTTCAAAAATAAACAAAGCAAGCCTGTTGGTGCAAGAACAACTGACAGTCGTGCCTGTCAATAATAACATTTGAGTTTCTTGTGAAAATTAGAATTTTGGAAAACTTGCGACTGCCATTGCAAATAACAGCCCCTCAATAAAGACTTTTCTGGTGTGATGGTGATATTAACAAAAGCGGTTTTTTTATTGCAGTAAAAAATACCTAACATAAGATGTACCATCTTCGCCATTTTTAAGTATACAGTTCAAAGGCCATAAGCATATTCATAGAGTTGTGAAACAGAGCTCCAGAACTTTCTCATCCTGCAAATCTGAAACTCCATATCCGTTAAACACTAACTGTCCTTTGCCTATCCGTGACATTATACCATTCTACAATCCCACCAACAGTGCACGAGGATTCCAATTTCTCCATATTTTTGCCAACACTAATTTTCTGTTTTTCTAATAGTAGCCATCCTAATGAGAATGAGATAATAACACATTGTGGTTTCGATTTGTGTTCTCTGACGATTAGGAATGTTGAGCATCTTTTCATATGCTTGTTGGCCATTTATATATTATTTTTGGAGATGTCTATTCAAGTCCTTTGCCAATTTTTAATTGGATTATTTGCTTTTTGTTGCTGAGTTACAGGAGTTCTTTATATATCCTGGATATTAACCCTTTATCAGATATATGACTTACAAATATTCTCTCCCATTCCATAGGTTGCCTTTTCACTCTGTTTATTGTGTTCTTTGAGGCACAAAAGTTTTTAAGTTTGACGAAATCCCATTTGTCTAACTTTTGCTTCTGTTGCCTCTGTTTTTGGTGATATATCCAAAAAATTATTACCAAGTCCAATGTCATGAAGGTCTTCCCCTATGTTTTCTTCTGGGAGTTTTATAGTTTAGGTCTTACATTTAGGTCTTTAATCCATTTTGAGTTAATTTTTATACATGATGTAAGCTAAGGATCCAACTTCATTCTTTTGAATGTAGATATCCAGTTTTCCCAAAACCATTTGTTGAAGAGACTTTTTTCCCCCAGTTAAGCGGTCTTGGCACACTTTTCAAGGATTATTTGACCACACATGCAAGGGTTTATTATGGGATCTCTATTCTATTCCATTTGTCTAATTGTTCGTCTTTATGCCAGTACTATAATATACTGCTTTGATTACTGTAACTTTGTAATATGTTTTAAATCAGTTCATGTGACTCCTCCAACTTTGTTCTTCTCTTTCAAAATTGTTTTGGCTATCCAGGGTCCTTTGAGATTCCATATGAATTTCAGGGTGAATTTTTCTATTTCTGCAAAAAATATGCCACTGGGATTTCGACAGGGATTCTATTGAATTTGTAGATCGCTTTGGGTAGTATGAACATCTTAAAAATATTAAGCTTTCCAATCCATGAACGTAGGATGTCTTTCCATTTATTTGTGTCTTTTTTTAATTCTTTCCACAATGTTTTATAGTTTTCAGTGTGCAAGTCTTTCTCCTCCTTAATTGGGTTTAACAAATGTGATTTTTTGATATTGTATAAAGTACTGTGTCAACATCTGGAAGATCTGAGTAACTCAGGATCAGTCTCCAAGTGACCAATACACGATGTTACAAAATCATAAGGGGGTAAAAGATCCATTCAAAATGAAAAATAGAAAAATAGATTTTAATGTAACAGAGTAAAAAAGTCACTGATATAGTTTCAGATTCCACAATGCAACCAATCTTTTAAAAACCACCACTTGTCAAAGAAGAATATTCACAAGTATCTGAAAAGACTTCCAAAATACTCTTCCCTTTTCCAATTACATGTCTGAGTTAAACCAGGTTTTCTTCAAAATTCAAACCAAAAACCATATTGCAATAGATTGAATGCAGAGCGGATATGAGAATCAGCTGTCTTCTTAAGTGAGATACTGAAAAGATTTGCAAAAACTTAAAACTAGGTCCTTCCTTTTACTAAATTTTTCTTTGTTTTAGAAATTTAGTAATTTTTCATTAAAATATGTTATTTTATTGATATGTAATGGGCTTATTATTGTGACTTGAAATAAGATAATGTGTATTTTCAAATTTTTTTAGTTTTTGTTCCTAATATGGTATCAGTAGATATAACCCACAAAACAAAATTTCTTTGGGGACCCTCCATGATGTTTTTAAGAGAGCAAAGGGAACCAAAAAATTTGCAAACTGCTAGTCTAAAGCACATGGAGAAGGATAATGAATAATCTATAAATGTATAGTAAAACCTACAGCCGCCATCGTACACTTTAAAACGGTTAACGGTTAATTTTACGTCACGTGATTTTTACGTAAGTTTAAAAAATACAATCACTCAAACAAAATGTGTATGTTCTAAATTACCAAAAAGTGATGGGAACACATACAACAAAGAAAACATAAACTGCAAGAGGGGTTTAAGGTTTGAACAGAAGGCATAACCAAAAAATCATGACAGAGTGAAAAGCAAACTATCTTCTCAATGTATCTGTACAGTGATACTTACACGGGCTAAACTTACCCATCGCAGGAAAATAACAACTAAGAAAACACTGGTTAGCAACGTGATGAGTGGTCTCCACCTGGGGACCTGCTGTGCTGGCCAGTGAGGGATGGCCAGGCACCCTCTGCTCATAACTGATGGCCTGTCTCACGGGGTGTGCTTTTCAATCATGAAAAGAAAAGAAAATAACTCCAAGATTTGATCATGCTATATCTACTCTACATATAAAAAACACACTAAAACAAAGTGATTCAGAAAGGGTCGGGGTAGAAAGGAAAATGCAGCGGTCTCAATCTTAAAATCTTAATATCAGGTAAGTTTGAATTCAGGACAAAGAGCATTAAAGGGAGCAGAACGGAGCCCATCGTAAGGATAAAAGAAGCCCCTACCATCAAGACCTGGGGTCCACAAATACCTATGCACCAACAACAAGGCATCGACATTCAGAAAGCAAAATCTTTAGGAAATTCAAGGAAAAAATAGAGAAATGGAATGAACCTCTTTCCAGAAATGCTTGGATGTTTCATTAGGAAATATATTAACATAATTCATCATATTACTAGATCAAAAGATAAATCATATGATCTTTTTGTTTATACTGGAAAAGCATCAATAAAACTCAACAGCCATATTTTTATGACTCAAAAATGACTGAATCGATATTTAATATGATAAAATATATTTATCTCATCCCAAGGATCAGAATTATACTTAATAGGGTAATACTTATAAATATCCGCCCATTAAAGTTAAGACAAGACAAAGATTCTATTATGCCACTATTGTTGAACACTATCCTAGAGATACTCGCCAACATAATTAAACAAGGGAAAGAAATATATAAAAATTGAGAAGGGGTAAAATTATCATTATTTGCAGATGGTATGATTACATATCTAGGAATTCCAAGAAAAATAACTGAAAAACTATTACAAATAATGATAGAATTCACCAAGGGAGGTGACATGAAATTGGTATATGGAAATCAGTAGTTTTTATGTATTAAAACAAAATTCATTAGAAGCTATAATGAAAAGATGGTTAAAATATCTATAAATAAACCTAAAAACTGTTCAAGCTTTATTTTTAAAAAAACATTAAAATAGAACTAGACACAAAAGAAGACTTAAATATACACATACCACATTTCAGGATAGGAAGGCTAGATAACATCAAGACGTTAATTATCCTCATAAAAGATATCAGATGGATGTTTTGAGAAAATAGATAAGCTGATTTAAAAGTTCTCATGAAAAAGATTAATGAGTGACTAGCCCTACCAGTTGGCAAAATATGTTGAAATTATAATAACTTTTAAATTCTGGTACAGGTGCATTCATACACAGACCAATGGGGGAAGAAAACCCCAAATATGTGTGGAAATTTACTATATGATCAAGGTAGAATGTCTAATTAAAGGCAAAGATGAATTATACAATACAGTGTGTCTGGGAAATCTGGAAAAAAGTTGAATCCTTACCTTACATCTTACAGAAAAAATAAATTTCCAGATGGATCAAAGATTTAATGTGAAAAATGGGGCCGGGCGCGGTGGCTCACACCTGTAATCCTAGCACTCTGGGAGGCCGAGGCGGGTGGGTCGTTCTGAGCTCAGGAGTTCGAGACCAGCCTGAGCAAGAGTGAGACCCCGTCTCTACCAAAAATAGAAAGAAATTAACTGGACAGCTAAAAATATATATAGAAAAAATTAGCC
>RJWJ010033016.1:0-18171 GCA_004363605.1 Indri indri
CTTTTACCTCCTTAGTTAAATATATTCCTAGATACTTTATTTTCTTTGTTGCTATTGTGAAGGGAATTGAATCTTTGATTTGGTTTTCTGTATGACTGCTGTTGGCGTATATGAAAGCCTCTGATTTGTGTGTATTGATTTTGTATCCTGAAACTTTACTGAATTCATTTATCAGTTCCAGTAGCCTCTTGGTTGAATCATATCTTAAATATTAGTGACACCTAATGTACTTTTTTGTTGTTTTTGAGACAGGATATCACTCTGTTGCCCAAGCTAGAGTGCAGTACTGTCATCACAGTTCACTGTAACCTCAAACTCCTGGGCTTAAGCAATCCTCCTGCCTCAGCCTCCTGAGTAGCTGGGACTACAGGCACGTGCTACTACACCCAGCTAATTTTTCTTAATTTTTTGTAGAGATAGGGTCTCACTGTGTTGCCCAAGCTGGTCTTGAACTCCTGGCCTCAAGTGATCCTCCCACCTCGGCCTGCCAAAGTGCTGGTATTACAGGCATGGGCCACTGCAGCCGGCCATACTTACTTTTTAGTTAACATATAAAATAGAAATTGAAACTCTAATATTTTGTTGCACTTTCATAGATCATCTTTTATATTTTCTGGGATATGCATAACCCCACTTTAAGGAGCTCCAATTTAAGTATATTTTACAAGAGCAGATGTCACAGTTCATGAATTCTAGGAACTAGTTCTTTAAAATAAATCCTTAGCATGTATTCTCAGCAGTTGTTCAATATTTCAGAAACATGAAAAAAAAGGGAAAAGATAGATAGTGGTATTATATGATTATTTACTGCAAAGTGACTTGATAATATGCTAATCATTTAGACAGACCACATGCTATTAAGGAAGACAGATGGAACACAAATTCAGATAAGAAAATTCTATCACTGGCTTGAACTTACATTAGTTTTTGAGGATTCTTCAACTTGTAAAACTTACATTAGGAAGAAATGAATTCAAACTTCAAAAAAGTATCTTGTCACACAAACACACAAAAGTATCTGTACTAGCCACAGCACATAGTTTATATGGAATTGAAGGATTTTTTTTTAATTGGCTCCAGAAGACACAACATAATACCAAGATAAATACAAGGAGTATTTAAAAATCTGTGGGGTTCACAGGAGAGTGACTAAGATAAGTTTATCATTAGGAATTGCAAAATAATGTCAGGAAAACCGCATTTTCTTCCTATGTCCAGAGCAAAATTCCTTTTAACCAGAGTCTTTTTCAAATTATGCAAACTAATAGTTTGCAAGAGTTTCTCCAACCCTGTCATCACACTCAGTAGGTCATATAAGAGAATGCTGTGCCTTCATTACATGTGACTTAATTCCTTCTACATCTAAACTAATCTTTAAAACTCAATAATGTGATGTTCAGGTTTTGGCCACTGTGCCTGAAAGTGGTACTCAGGGAATGCTTACACCTTGCAGCATTTTAACTTAGAAACAAATCTACTGGGATTTTGTTTTCAGTTTTACATTTACTTAGTGAGACATGTCTGCCCAACTTTTAGAATGATACATGAGTCAGGTGCAATTTATTTGAGTAATCCTGTGGTGAACACGTAATTTTTAAATTATTAAGTATACTTTGAAGCAATGAGTTCCCATTAAATTCCGAAACAAACTTATTCACTAGCTATTAAGTTTTGAAACTTTTGGACTTGGCTCTTGATCCTTTAGGATGATGGTGATGATAAAACTGTAGAATTGTTTGGTTGGTTGGTTTGCTTTGTTTGCCTATTGGGGTGATGCTGATATATTCATACGATAGTCATACAGCATATTGGTCCATCCACACTTTCTCAGAGAATCTTGGCACACTTTTTGGAATCCTTTGAGTAATGTTTACTGTATGTAAACATTTTGGTCATGCAACCAAGATATTTCTTCCTTGTTTCCTGGAAACTGCTTTGTTCAGATTTTCCCCTGCTTTCTATTTGTCCTTTCTGATACTCCATCTTTTTTAAATTTTTATTTGTGATAGCTTAGTTTCTCCTCAATGAAAAGGGTCAGTTTCAGGAGAAGAGCCTAGCAGTAGAAAAGCCATTTAAAAGGCTCTTGAGATAGTAATGTGAGATAGTAATAAGGTCCAAATGAAGGCAAGTGATAATGGGTATAGAAAGGAAACCTATGTAAAGTCAATTCCAGGGAATTTGACCACTTTAGCAGGGAGTGAAAGGTAAAGAGATGCCAATGATACTTATTAGACTTAGGAATCTTTGAGAGGGTAAGGGCTTTGCCTTTTATTTCTCTATTCTCAGTACCTGTGAATAGTACCTGATACATATTAGGAACTCAAAACTTTCCAGTTGAAATAATTGCATTATTATTTTCCATTTTATTCTATTTTAATTAATTAAAACTTAAATTTAAATAGCCACATGTGACTAATGGGTAGTGTACTAGAGAGTACAACCCTAGAGGCTCATCAATGAGCTACTATTGTACCTCTGACTAAACTTGGAACTCCTATTGCCCTAGGATGCGGCTGTTCCTGGGCAACATTTCAAAGCAAAAAGGAAGCCAAACTAGTTAAGAGACCTTCTCAACATTTTAAAATGAATAATTTCTATCTATTTTCTATCAATACCAGTTCAAATTCCAGATACAGTGCATGTATTTTACTACCGGTCTGAACCAATCTGGAAAGTTGCTCAATATTCTATTGTTTGAATGCATATAGGAAAATCAAACAAAAGCACAATATGATAAATCTTATAGATTGTAATAGCTGTGCACACACACCCCCAGTTTTCCATTTATGTATTAGCACTTTAGATTGTATTAATATTAAACCCTAAATTCATGTCTACGTATGTGTGTGTACACCTCCCCCCAAAGCACATACACATACTATATTATTATTTAGAAAAACAATGAAGCCTTTAATGGTTTTATTATGACTTTAAATATGTTTCTACTACAAAAGACTACAAGTTGTTTAAATTTATCAAACAATGTGGAATCATCTAGGATTCTATGACTGAGAAAATAAGCTTGCTTTAGGCCATATGCTATGTAGACTGCTTCCCATTTGGTTGCTTATACTTTAGTTTTTATATATATATGAGATTACTGGAAACATGATCAATTTAGATCCTCATTTTTAAATAATTTGACTTATGCGTTTTATTGTTCCTAGAAAAGCTTCAGCATAAGGACAGATTATTATAAACATTTCTATTTTTAATATCCAAGCCCACACTTTTGAATTTAACTAACTTATATTTTTTCATAATAGGTGGCTGTTAAATTTGTGATATCCAATCTATAATAGCACCTCCTGCTATACTGTTCCTCTAAAACTTCAAAGCACATACCCAACTTGAGTTCAGAAGACAGAGATATTTTTTTAAATGTGAAACTTTTGCACATAACCCACTTAAACCTAGCAGTCTTGGAAACTCAAACCCACAGAAATTGTAGAATATGCATTTATAAAGACGATCATTGACCCCTATGGATAGGTGATGAAGACTAATGACTAAATTATCTTGATACTCTTCACTGTGATTTTACTCAATATTTTATTACCTTCCTCACTCATTCTTAACAACAGTGGCTAAGGTCAAGAATGATATTTGGTATTTGTACTTAGAGGCTTACCACTAGGTTTCTTTTATGTAATATATCCGTGTTAACCACTTTGCCTTTTTTTTTTTTTTTTGGCTTATAGGCTTATGCTAATTTGTTCGAAGCACATCATAATGATCTTTACCATTGTTCTTCACAAACCTGACTGTAATAAGCATTCTGTTATTAGATATTTTGGAAAAATGGAAGTTGTGATAGTACTAGTTAGGAGAAATTTTGGTGAATTAAAACATTAATTTGCATTTCCCTGATGATTAGAGATGTTAAGTATTTTTTCATGTATTTGTTGGCCGTTATTCTGTCTTCTTTTGAAAAGTTTCTGTTAATGTCCTTTGCCCACTTTCTGATAGGGTTGTTTGATTTATTTCTTGCTGATTTTCCTGAGTTCTACATAGATTCTAGTTATCAGCCCTTTATCGGGTGTGTAGCTTGTGAATATTTTCTCCCATTCTGTAGGTTGTCTGTTTGCTCTCATGATAGTTTCCTTGGTTGTACAAAGGTTTTTAATTTGATCAGGTCCCAGTTATTTATTTTTTGTTGTTGCTGTGATTGCCTTTGGTGTCTTCTTCATAATTTCTTTGCCTAGGCCAATGTCTAGAAGAGTATTTCCAATGCTTTTCTCTAGCATTCTTATAGTTTCATGGCTTAGGTTTCAGTCTGTTATCCACCGTGAGTTGATTTTGTGAGAGGTGAAAGGTGTGGATCCTGTTTCAGTCTTCTACATGTGGCTATCCGGTTTTCTCAGCACCATTTATTGAATAAGGATTCTTTTCCCCAGTGTATGCTTTTGTCTGCTTTGTCAAATATTAGATGTCTATATGAGGATGGTTTTATATCTGGGTTCTCAGTTCTGTTCTGTAGGTATATGTCCCTGTTCTTGTGCCAGTACCATGCTGTTTTAGTTACTATAGCCTTGTAGTATAGTTTGAAGTCTGTGAATTGATGCCTCCCATTTTGTTCTTTTGGCTAGGATTGCTTTTGCTATATGGGATCTTCTCTGGTTCCATATGAAGCGTAGAATTAATTTTTATACATCTGTGAAGAATGATGTTGGTATTTTAATAGGGATTGCGTTGAATCTGTAGATCACTTTGGGTAGTATAGACATTTTAACAATGTTGATTATGCCAACCAACGAGCATGGTATGGTTTTCCACCTGTTTACATCCTCTGCTATTTCCTTCCTCAGTGTTTCATAGTTCTCCCTGTAGACATCTTTTATCTCTAAACGTCAGGGAAATGCAAATCAGAACCACAATGAGATATCACTTAACTCCAGTGAGAATGGCCTTTATCAAAAAGTTCCAAAACAATAAGTGTTGGCGTGGATGCTGAGAGATAGGAACACTCATAAACTGCTGGTGGGACTGCAAACTAGTGCAACCTCTGTGGAAAGCAATGTGGAGATACCTCAAAGAGATATAAGTAGATCTACCATTTGATCCAGCAATCCCATTACTGGGCATCTACCCAAAAGAACAAAGGACATTCTATAAAAAAGATATTTGCACGCAAATGTTTATAGCAGCACAATTCACAATTGCAAAGATGTGGAAACAACCCAAGTGCCCATTAATACATGAGTGGATTAATAAAATGTGGTATATGTATACCAAGGAGTACTATTCAGCTATAAGAAACAATGGTGATATAGTACCTCTTGTATTATGCTGGATAGAGCTGGAACCCATTCTACTAAGTGAAGTATCCCACGAATGGAAAATCAAGCACCACATGTACTCACCATCAAATTCGTTTCACTTATCAACACCTAAGTGCACATATAGGAATAACATTCATCGGGCATGGGGAAGATGAGAGGGGGAGGAGGGAATGGGTATATACATACATAATGAGTGCAATATGTACTGTCTGGGGGATGGACACGCTTGAAACTCTGACTCGGGGCAGGGGGGTAAGGGCAATATATGTAACCTAAACATTTGTACCCCTGTAATATGCTGAAATAAAAAAAAGAATGAAAAAAAACATTAAAATACTGCTTTAAGTCCCACAAATAGTATGCTCCTGCTCCTTTTGAAAATTATTATTTTAAACTAAAATGTATATGAAAGTCCCTTCTATCTCTGTAATTCCATGTTTCTATTGTAAAGTCCCAATGATTCAGAGTTCTCTCCCCTCTGCCCACTTATCCCACAAAGCAAAAGCCGCAAAAATGAACAACCTCTGAGAACTCTAACATTTTATAATAGGTATTAAAGAAATGTTTTAAATTATAAACTTAAGGGTTTTTAACTAAGGCAGTATAAGTTTTTCAGATACTTTGTTAAATTAATATTTTCCATCCCATAGTTTATCACTTCATTGTTCTTATACTGATTCTAAGAATATGCATCCTTACTAGGTATGGGCTTATCAAAAACATAGTTCTCTAGCTTTCTCATTGGGAAGGTTGGGATTAAATTAATTAACTACGGTATTAATGTAGTAACAGTTTATTATCATACTATTTATTGTTCAGATACTGTTCATTGGCATCACTTTAGTTTTATTAAATATTGTGCTAAAATAGTGATAAGTGTTTGATATGGAAAAGCTCAAATCATTATTCAGTTCTTGAGTATATGCTGTATTTTCTACATTGACTTTATATATTTAGGAATGTATTGTATTAGATTTATACTTAATATGAAATTTCATGAAGTAAAGATTTAATGAGGTTTCTCTATTTTCCCAAACCCAGTGCCTATGTGGCCTCTTAGACATGCCTTGTTGAACATGTTACCCAGTTTCTCTCCTCTTTAGTGAAGAAATTTCATTGCAAAGCTAGTATGGTCTGGTTCAGGCAAAGGTATGTAGTTGAATTATGTTCCCTTAAAATTCATATGTTGAAACCCTAACCCCCAGTTACTTGAGAATGTAACTGTATTTGGAGTTAGATCCTTTACGGAGGAGATTAAGTTAAAATGATGCTTAGGGTGGGTCCTAATCCAATCTAATTTGGAGTCCTTATAAGAAGAGGAAATTTGAATAAAAAAGAGACACCAAGGGTGAACTGGCACAGAGAAAAGATCATGTAAGGACACAGGGAAAAAGCAGCCATCTGCAAACTAAGGAGAGGCCTCAGGAGAAATCAGGCTTGCCAAAACCTTGATCTTAGACTTCTGACCTCCAGAACTGTGAGACAATAAATTTTTGTTAAGCTTTCTCGTCTATGGTATTTTGTTATGGCAGCCCTAGCTAAGTAATGTATTTAGAGATAGATAGACAGGCAGATAGATTTAAAAAGGAAGATGGATACCCAAACCTTCCACCCAGTAGTTTTATAAAAAAAGGCTGACGGTAGATTAAATTACTACTACTACTACTGCTACTACTACTGCTACTACTACTACTACTACTAATTAGGTCATTAAATATGAAACGTCCAATTTCAAATCAAAAGTGTAGTTTATTATCTCTCAAATAAGAAGCAGTACAATTAATGAAAGTATGCACCTAAGATATTGACACAGCTTTGCCATCTTAATGGTAGACTGTTTATGCCAGCAGCAAAGAAGCCTGGAGAGCCAGTGGCAATGAAATCAGGAAAGGTATTTTCCACAGCTTGTTGAGAATTGAATATATTTCTTGACAAGAAGTGGTCCAAAGCCTGGAAGAAGTGGTAGTCAGTTGGTGCAAGCTCTGGTAAATATGGTGAATGACAGAGAGTTTCCAAGTGGAGCTTTTGTAGCTTGAGCAGCGTTGTTTGTGTGACACGTGGTCCAGTGTTGTCTTGCAAGAGAATTGGCCTGTCTCCATTGACCAGTCTATGTTCCTCAATTACAAGCATCCTTATCATTTCATCCAATAGGTTGCAGTAGACATCACCTGTAATTGATCGACCAGGTTTCATGAAGCCATAGTGGATAATGCCAGCGCTGGGCCACCAAACAGACAACATTAGCTTTTATTGATGAATATTCAGTTTTGCACTGTGCTTCGGCACTTAATCATTATCCAACCATGGTGCTGAATGCTTGCAATTGTCAAAAACAATCCATTTTTCACCACATATCACAATACAGTGTAGAAATGGTTCACCTTTATGTCGTGACAGAAAAGAAAAGCAAGCTTTGAGACGATTTGTCTGCTGATGCTAATTTAATTAATGTGAAACCCATCTGTCCAGCTTCTTTACCTTGAAGACTTTTTTTAAATGTCCAATATTGTTGGAATAATAACGTCAAACCTTGCTGCTAATCCACACGTAGGTTGAGATGGAGTCGCTTCCACTACAGGTTTCAGCTCATCATTATCCATCTTGGTTTCAGGTTGCCCATGTGGCTCATTTTCAAGATTAAAATCACCAGAATGGAACTTCTCAAACCATTGATGTACTGTAAATTCATTAGCCACATCCTTCCCAAACACTTTGTTGATATCTTGAGCAGTCTGTGCAGCATTGGTTCCACAACAGAACTCAAATTTGAAAATAACATGAATTTTAGACTTATCCATAGTTTCACAAAAAATGCCCTTAAAATTTGAAAGATAATCATAAGCTAAACCATGCATTTGAAAGAATGAGTCTATACATTCATAATATAGATAAAACAAGAAGTGTCAAAGTAAAATGTCAGAGATATCAACTGTTAAACTTAGTTCTTAAGGAAATTGGACATTTCATACTTAATAACCTAATACTTTGTTAGCTTTCAGGGTAGTGGGTGTTATTGTATCTTCACAAAGGAGCATAGTGCAATGTAATATTTGGGGCCACCAAAATTGCAGATTGAATCATAAGTCAATTTTTATACACTTAAAAATGGTAAGAGTTTTAGGTCAAGGGACAAAAATATGTTCAGAGAATTAATACCTCCTAATCCAAATATCAAGAATGTTCTACACTACCAGGCCACTTGTTTCGTGCACAATTACCCGTAGAGTGCAGGATAGTATCTTATATCCATACTCAGTGAAGATTGGAATAGCTGGAAACTGCCTTCATTCTACCACTCACCCAGTAGTCAACAAAGGTGAAAGTTGTGAGAAAAAGTTCATCCAAAGCACACAAAAACTTTGGAATCCTTTAATGAGGTTTTAACAACATTTCTGTTCAAGTTATTTGGAATATATGATGTATAAAACATTAGATTTATGCCAAATATGCTATTTAATATTGACTTTACACTAAAAGATTTTCAATTTATAAAATAAATGTTAATATAGTCTCAGCTCTAGTATTGCTATATGCTGTTTCTGTGATAGTGCAATAGCATATTAATATTATATGATACAATTTTGTGTCTTCTAAATGTATCTTTCTTTGTCAAATTTTTGCTCATCATTTTACAAATTACAGTTCTGTAATGGTGAGGTAATTCATATCTTGAATATAGTGCTGAAATGATGGAGTGGTTCCATTTTTCCTTAGCAATTGATCTTTCAAATTTTGCTTCTTCTGGTATTAATCATGTTTATTGGCCCAATGTTATTATAAAGAATCCTCAGTGTTGCAATGTGTTTGCTTCCATTGTTTGTTAAGATATTCCCTTCCCCCCACCATCCCTCTTCATTACAGCATAACAATGTCTTATTGATTTTAATTGCAATTTCAAATTTGTAAATGCTAAATTATGTCAATGCACCAAGCAATAAATTACCCCCTGCTCTTAGGCAGTGACTGTACAACTACAAATATCTGGATGAAAAGAGAGAACAATTGATGTAATCATAGGAGTGTAGTATGTTCTCAATGAACATACCAAACCTCAACATGATCAAGGGATTGATTTCTGGTCCATTAAGCCAGTCTATCAAATTCAACCAAATTTCCTACCTTCTAAATTTTCATGCATCTTAACTGAATGACATATAGCAGGAGCTGAACAGTTAATTACTTATTTCTTCCCATTTGATTGGAAAAACTTTGTCCACATAGGCAGGGCCAGATACCCCTCAATGTTTACATATACCACTGGAGAATCTGGTATTTACTTGTCTCAACTCACTTAGTTGGAGACTGGTCAATACTCCCATGTTTGGATTCGTGATTAACTTAGCCACAAATGAGCTTCAAAGAGTCCTGAAGAGGAGGTAGATTCTCAGACCTAGAGTAAAAGTGGATGAGTGGGTACAAAGGTTTAAAAATCCTCTCAGAGATTCTAGAAGGTAATTTACTTAAATAAAATTGAAATCTTGAAGGGAATACCAATGGGGCCTGAAAAATTTTCCCTAAAATATCTCCAACTCTGAAAACAGTTTTTTTTTTTTTCCTGCCAATGTGGTGTTTGAAAGTGAAAGTATAGAACTGTTTATCCCCTTTAACCTAGAAATTCCCCTTTGGGAATTAACTGATTCTAAGGAAATAATGCAAATTAGTGGTTTTGTTATAATGTAATTTATAATAGTGACGAATTTAAAACAAACTTAAAATCAAATATTTAATAAATTTAGTACATTAACTCAGACTACTATGTAGCTATTATGCTTTTTAAATATTATACTTGAAACAGCATGACAGAGTGCTTACAATGTAAAAATGGGTATCCATATGAACAAAGCCTGGGAGGAAACTCAGAGAAGTGAAGATAATTCAAATATCGAATATTGGAAACATGAGTATGTTGATTTTTCTACCTTTTTTTAAAAAAAAACCAGTAAATGCACATATTTTACAGAGTGTCCAAGGGTCCCAGGTCTAAACCCCACACAAAACAGGGTCAGAGTTTTAGGCAGCAAATGGGATAGTGCCAGGAAGGTGGAGATGCTAATGTCATAATCCCATCATGAGAATGAGGCAGAACCACTGAGCCCTAAATAAATGAAGCACATCAGGAAAATAGATGAAGCTGCCCACACAACCATTCTGTTTTCTAAAGCCAGACAATCTACCATTGCAGTGATTGTATTTAATCCTTTATCCCTCTGTTTAAATATTCTCCTGTCCTTTAAATCATTCTGTGTTTGTTTCTTGTATGGTTTTAAGCAATGGTTCTACCCCCACAGTGTGCTAAGTGCCAGAATAAATATTTATGCCACTGGAGATCATGATAATATAGTAATCTACACTTATGCACACTTAATGTTCTAGCATGGATGATCAAAGTAAAGTACAATTTCAAGTTGGAAGCCATGGTTTCCTGTTTCATCCAGCTTATTCTGTACAAAAGTATGTTGTGTATGAATAGATTTGCTTCTTTGTAGGTTGAATCTGAGAAGAAAATAAGTGATTCTTCTGTTTCTTACCATGTATATTGGCATGTTATCATGCTCTTATAAATTAATGTGTTCTTTTTGAGTGAACAGCACTGCTATTCTTTAAAATATAGCATATGTATGATAGAGGTTTGGAATGGAAGGCAGTGGTGGTAATTTAAAGGCTCTCAACATATAAGTGCTTCCATAAGCTAGCTATTCATTATGATTTCAGGTTTGTTGAGACTACCAGTAAGGCAAGAGGATCTATATTATTAGTGAGAATGGTTTAGTCTTCCTAGAGGTAGAACAAATCTCTAGACTATTGAAAGTTTTGAAATCATCATAAAAATAAGTTACCTGTGTTCAATAATAATTTTCTGAGGTAATATTAATGAGTACAGCCCTAAAAAAAGGAGTTCAAAAAGTCTTCTCATGGAAAATTGTCAAATCAAATCTGTTCATATGTATTTTTTTTTAGGTGGAAGTGAATCCTCCTGGGATAAGGATAAGATGCAGTCTCCTCTTGCTGCTCCTGGACCCCAACATGGAATTGCTCATGCAACCCTAGCTGGCCAGCCAGGCCTTGGGGGTGCTCCTACCCTCAATCCACTGCAGCAGAACCACCTACTAACCAATAGTATGTATACTGTCCTCCAAAAACTGAATGTGTTGAGAAAAATCCCATCTAAGACATACTAGACACGTTGGTCTGGCAGGGTTTACTCTATTTGTCCTCACTGAGTTTTAACAATTTGAAATCAGAAGGAAAGATTAAAAGGGAATCATTGGAAAGTGTGCAATTCATAGACTAGAGGTAAATGGGAGGCTATGTAGCAGAGTAGTTAAGAATGTTGGCTAGAGTCACATAAAGGTGTGTTTGAATTCCACATCATTTGAATTCTACATCACTGTTTTACTTTGGAGAACCCACTTGACTTTCCCAAGTCTCAGTTTTTACAACTACAAAGTACAGATAAAAATACACCCACTTGAGGTTATTGCAAGGGCTAAGAATAGTAAAGGAAATGCTGTTAATGGTGAATTGCATTTATAGTAAGTACTATATAAAGTATAAGAATTATTATTACTTAGCAATCACACTACAGCTAATGTATAACAATTAAGGTTTAGATGATGTTTTGAGGAATTTTAAAGACTCAGAAATCTTCCTGTATCAATGCAGGTATTGTATATATTACTTGGCTAAAATCTTACCTTTCATATAAACAGGAAATCCAGGAGAGAGTTTCATTACTCCTTTCCCTCAGACTATCATTCTCCCATTAAACTCTAGGATTAAGGCAACAGAGAAATTATAAGATATTTTAATATGATGGCACACATCTTAGTGAAATTCACCAGTTATTTAGCATATAAAAATAATATATGAAATCTTACTTTAAAGATGTTGTAATCTAAAGGGTAAAATGTCAAATACAAAATAAAATGTTAAGCAAAGGCAAATAAAATGAACAACAGAAAATTTATAAATGTTACATTAAATTAAGTTTATTTTTTATTTAAAAAATATTATAGGGTAACCTGCTTCTTTCGTGTTACAGATTGGGGAAAAAAATCCTTATTCAATAAATGGTTCTGGGAAAATTGGATAGTCACATGTAGAAGACTAGAACAGTATGTTTACCTTTCATCTCTCACAAAAATCAACTCATGGTGGATAACAGACTTAAACCTAAGGCATAAAACTATATGAATTCTAGAAGAATATGGAAAAACACAAACATTGGCCTAGCCAAAGAATTTATGTCTGGGGGATGGACATGCTTGAAGCTCTGACTCGGTGCGGCAAAGGCAATATATGTAACCTAAACATTTGTACACCCATAACATGCTGAATTAAAAAAATAAAATAAAATAAAATAATAAAAACACAGTCTGAAGTGACAAAGCCAGCACCACAGCCAAATTCAGGTATAGATGATATTTTAGAACTATCAGACTGGGAATGTAAAATAACTGATTAATATACTAAAAGAATGGAGAAAGTGTTTAAAATACAAGAACACATGGGAGATTTAAGCAGAGAGATGGAAACCTTAAGACAGGATCAAAAGGAAATGCTAGAAATTGAAAATACTCCAACAAAATGAAGAATGACTTTTATAGGATCATTATAGAATAGAAAGAATGAGTGAGCTTGAAGATAGGTCAATACAAACTGCAAAAACTGAAAAAGAAAAGAAGAGGGAAAGAAAAAAAGAACATAATATATAAGAACAATGTGGCAATCACAAAAGGCGTAATGTTCATGTAATGGACATAGCAGAAACAGATGAGAAATAGAAAAGAACAAAAGAAATGTTTGCAGTACAATGGCTGAGAATTTTCCAAAACTAATGAGAAACACCAAGCCATGTATCCAAGAACCTCAGAGAACAATAAGTAAGATAAATACCAAAAAATCTAAAATCTGCATATCACAATTGAACTGCAGAAAATGAAAGACAAAGAGAAAATTTTGAAAGAAGACAGGAAAAAGTTCTTATTTCCTATACAGGAACAGAGATAAGAATTATATTGTCTTCTCTTTAAAAATCAGTTGCGTAAGAAGAGAGTGGAATGAAATATTTAGAGTGTTGAAAGAAAAAACACACCAACCTAGAATTATGTCTCCAGTGAAATTTCTCTTTAAAAGTGAAAGAGAAATAAAAACTTTCTCACACAGGCAAAAATTGAGGGAATTTGTTACCATACCAGTGCACCTGCATTGCAAGAAATCTTGAAAGGTCTTCAGAGAAAAGGACAATGATTTAGGTTGGAAATTTAAATCTGCGTAAAGAAAGGAAGAGCATTAGAGAAGGAATAAATTAAGGTAAATTAAATGTTTTTATTCCTAATTAATCTAACAGATAATAATCTGTTCAGAATAATAATAATAAAAACAATGCATCAGAGGATTATAACCAATGGATAGGTGAAATAAATGACAGCAATATTATAAAGAACAGAAGAAAGAAATTAAGAATATTCTGTTGCAAGGTACTTGTGCTATCCGTGAAGTGGTATAGCGATATTTGAAAATGGACTTAGATTTGTTTTAAACATATATTCAAAATTCTAAGGCAACCACTAAAAAAAATTTAAATTAAGTATAACTGATATGCTAAGAGAGAGAAAAAATAGAATCATATAAGACGTTCAGTCAAAAACAGAGAAAGTCTATGTCTCTGTTCTTGTGCCAGTGCCATGCTGTTTTGTTTAATATGGCCTTTTAATATAGCTTGGAATCTGGTAGACTGCTGCCTCCCAATTTGTTCTTTTTGCTTAAGATTGCTGTGGCTATACAAGGTCTTTTCTGGTTCCATTTGAAGAGTAGAATTATTTTTTCTATATCTGTAAAGGATGTTGATAGTATTTTTACATGGATTGCATTAATTCTGTAGATCACTTTAGGTAGTATGGGCTTTTTAACAATATTGATTCTGCCAATCCACGAGCACGGTAGAGTTTTCCATCTGTTTACATATTCTACAACTTGTTTTCCCAGTGTTTCATGGTTCTGCCTATGTAGGTCTCTCACCTCCTTCATTAAATATATCTCTAAATATTTAATTTTCTTTGATGCTATTATGAAAGGTGTTACATCTTTGATTTGATTTTTGGCTTGACTGTTATTGTCATATATGAATGCTACTGATTTTCGTCCATTGATTTTGTATCCTAAGACATTACTGAATTTATTTATCAATTCCAGGAGTCTCTTGGCTGAATCCTTGGGATTTTCTAGATATATTATCATATCATCAGCAAAGAGTGAGAGTTTGACCTCTTCTGCCCCCATATGGACCCCCTTAATTTCCTTCTCTTGTCTGATTGCTCTGGCAAGGACTTCCAGCTCTATGTTGAATAGAAGTGGAGATAGTGGGCAATCTTGTCTGGTTCTGGTTCTAAGTGGGAATGCTTTGAATTCAATATGATATTGGCTGTGGGTTTATCAAATACAGATTTAATAATTTTAAGGTATGTCCCATCTATACTTATTTTGTTAAGAGTTTTTATAATAAAAGTGTGCTGGATTTTGTCAAATTGTTTTTGTGCATCTATTTAGAGAATCATGTAGTCTTTGTTCTTGCTTTTATTTATGTGGTGAATTACATTTATAAATTTGTGTATGTTGAACGATCCTTGCATCTCTGTGATAAAGCCCGCATGGTCATGATGAATTATTGTTTTGATGTGCTGTTGGATTTGGTTTGCTAAGATGGTGTTGAGGATTTTTGCATCTATATTAATGAGGGATATTGCTCTATAGTTTTCTTTTTTTGTGTGTGTCCTTTCCTGGCTTTGGTATCAAGGTGATATTGGCTTCATAGAATGAATTGGGGAAGATACCATCCTTCTCAATATTGTGGGATAATTTCTGCAGTATAGGTATGAGTTCTTCTTTCTAAATTTGGTAAAATTCAGTGTGAACTCATCTGGTTTGGGACTTTTTTAATTGTTGCTTCAATTTCTGTGCTTGATATTGGTCTGTTCAGGAATTCTATTTCTTCCTGATTGAGCATAGGGTGATTGTGTGTTTCTAAGGATTTGTCCATTTCCTCCACATTTTATAGCTTTGGGGCATATAGATTGTCATAGTATTCCAAGATAATGTTTTGTATTTCCATGATGTCTGTATTGACCTCTCCTTTTTCATTTCTAATTGAGCATATTAGAGTTCTTTCCTTTCTAGTTCTTGTCAATCTAGCAAGAGGGCTGTCAATTTTGTTTATCTTTTCAAAAAACCAGCTTTTAGTTACTTTTCAAAGAAGACAGAATAATGGCCATCAAACATATAAAAAAAGTGCTCAATATCTCTAATTATCAGGTAAATGCAAATCAAAACCACCATTGGATATCTCCTAACTCCACTGAGAATGGCCTTTATCAAAAAGTCACAAAACAACAAATGCTGGTGTGCATGTGGAGAGATAGGAACACTCTTACACTGCTGGTCCGGCTGCAAATTAGTACAGCCCCTGTGGAAAGTAATTTGGAGATATCTCAAAGAGCTAAAAATAGAAATAGCATTTGATCCAGCAATCCCACTACGAGGCATCTCCCAAAGGGGAAAAAAAGATATTCTATAAGACATCTGTTCTCGAATGTTTATGGCAGCACAATTCACAATTGCAAAGATTTGGAAACAACCCAAGTGCCCATCAACACGTGAGTGAATTAATAAAATGTGGTATATGTATACCATGGAATACTATTCAACTACAAACACAATGGTGAACTAGTACTTCTTATACTTCTTATATTATCCTTGGTAGAGCTTGAGCCCATTCTTCAAAATGAAGGATCACAAGAATGCAAAAACAAGCACCACATGTACTTGCCATTAAAATGGTACTAACTGATCAACACTAAGGTGCTCACATGGAAATAATATTCATTGGGTGCCGGTCAGGTGGGGGGATTGGGAGTGGGTAAACTCACAACCCATGGATGTGAAGTCCACCGTAAGGAGGAAGGGCCCACATGTAGCCCGGGCTTGGATGAAACAATGTCATTATATGTAACCAAAATGTATGTTGTACCCCAATAATATTCTGCAATAAAAACTAAAGAAGGGAAGGCATCAAAATTGTGGAGGATGAGGAAAAAAATAAAAAATAACAAGGGCAACATACAGAAAACAGTAACATATATGGAAGGTAGTTATTCAATTATATTAATATTCACTTTAAATATGAATCGTGTAATACACAAATTACAAGAGAATGGCTAGTGTTCTAGTGACCTCGGGTGTCAGTACTTTTTGCCTTTACTCGAACATGAATACCGTTTCTATAAAATCATGTGTTGTGCAAAACAAAACCAACACATTTAAGAGAATGTCATAATGGATAACAAAACAAGACCCAACTATATGTTGTCTATATGAAACTTTAAATATAAAGACACAGATTGATCAAATGTAAAGAGATAGGCAAATATATGCTATGCTAAAGTAGTCAAAAGAAAACTGGAATAGCAATATTCATTTCACACAAAGCCGACTTCATAGCAATGAAAATTGTCAAGGATAAAGAGGAGCGTTACATGATGATAAAGGGGTCAGTTCTCCAACAGCACACAATAAACCTTAAAGTCTTTGAACTTAACAACAGAACATCAAAATATGTGAGGCAAAAACTTATAGAACTGCAAGGAAAAAATAGATGAATTCATTATTAGAGTCGGAGACATCAACATCCATCTATCAGCAATTGGCAGATCCAGCAGAAAGGACATAGTTGAACTGAACAACACCATGTATCAACTGGATCTAGTGAATATTTTAGAACACTTCATCTGACAGAAGAAGAATACATATTCTTCTTAAATACACATGGAACATTCACCAGGATAGAACACATTCTGGGCCACAAGATACATTTTAATACCTTTAAAACTGTATAAATCATACGAAGGTGTTCTCAGTCATAATGGAATTAAACTACAAATCAATAGCAGAAAGCTGTAAAATCAAACAATACTTGGAAATTAAACAGTACACTTCTGAATAACATGCATCAAAGAAGAGCTCTCAAGAGAAATTTAAAAGTATTTTAAAGTAAATGAAAATACAACTTATCAAAATTTGTAGGATGCAGCAAAAGCAATGCTTAGTGGAAAATTCAGCCCTCAATTAATGTATTAAAAAGAAGAAAGAAGTAAAATCAGTAACCTAAATTTCCACCTGAAGAAACCAAAAAAAAAAAAATGAAAAAAATTAAATCTAAAGTTAGCAAAAGAAAAGAAATGATAAAAACTAGTGCAGAAATTGATGATACTGAAAACAGGAAATCAATACCAAAAAAAAAAAACAATGGAATCAAAAGTTGTTTCTTTCTTAAGACCAATAAAATTAATAAACCTCTAGCCAGGATAACTAAAAAAAAGAGAAAAGACACAAAGTACTAATATCAGAAAAGAAAGAGGGACCATCACTACTTACCCCATGAACACTAAAAAGGTAATAGAGGAATATTCTGAACAAATCTATGCCCACAACCTGAATGGAATAAGCCAATTTCTTAAAAAATATAATCTACCAATACTCATATAAAAAATAAATAATCTGAAACATTATATATATACATATATATACACATAAATAAATTGAATTTATAATTAATAACCTTCCAAAATAGAAAGCATCAGGCCCAGATGGGTTCAGAGATGAATTCTACCAAACATTTAAGAAAGAAAATGTACCTGAGTGGATTAGTAAAATGTGGTATATGTATACCATGGAGTACTATTCAGCTTTAAGAAACAATGGTGATATAGCACCTCTTGTATACTCCTGGATAGGGTTGGAACGCATTCTACTAAGCGAAGTATCCCAAGAATGGAAAAACAAGCACCACATATACTCACCATCAAATTGGTAGTAACTGAACAACACATAAGTG
>RJWJ010033017.1:0-18164 GCA_004363605.1 Indri indri
GCCCTATTCATGGTTTGGGGGAGACTGCATGGAGGGGATCTTGGCTACTGGAGTCACTGTGCCCACTGGCTTCTGACTTTGCCGCTTCTTCGTGTGGCCTTCCTGTTGGACCCGTTCATGCGTGCATGCATGCATGCATCCATTTATCCCTCTCTCCATCCATCTGTTCATCCACTTATCCCTCCATCCCTCCACCCACCCATCCATCCATCCAACATTGATGAGCCTCTTCTATTAATGTGAGTCTGACCCTGTACAGGTAACTGGGAATTGGAAGGGTCTATTGTGGGGAGACATACACACAAGCAGACATACATTGGAGGACCTGGAGGCCCAGTGATGGGGGTCGCGGTCAGAGGCTATCTCAAGGTGGGCCATCTGGGCTGAGTCTGAAATTAAAGACGGTATTATCTCAGCAAGGCAGTAGTTGAGGAAAAGGAGTTCCGGGCAGAGGGGCTTCCTGGGCAGAGGCGTAGAGGCCTGAAACAGCTCTCTGCCCGACGGGTGGGGCGGGGGAGGAATGGAGCTGAGTCGGGATCAGTGGGGGACAAATGGGTGGTGGGAGAGGAGCCTTAAGGAGGGTGCCGACTGTCGTCCTGCTGGGCTGAGGGCCAGGTGGGGGTGGGGTCGTCCGATGTCAGAGGCTGGAGAGGATGAGGTGCCGGGTAGGGAGAGTCCTAGGGTAGACCCAGGGGAGGCTCTGACTCGACTCTAGAGAAGCCCTCTAAGGTAGGACTGTCGGTGACTTTGGGGCCAGCTGGCCAAATGCTGAACCCTTTCTAGTCTCAGCCCCAACCCTAGGGCATAGGTCCTGCTGCCAAGGAAAGGGCACCCTGGGAGCCCCTGCCCTCTAAGGAATAGGGAGGCCTCAGCACGGGAGCCTCCCTCTCTCCAGGCATCGTGGCAGTCAGGGGGAAAGTACTTGAGGGCAGGAGGGTTTTCCGGGAGCCCTTGTGGACTGCCTTGCACCAAAATTAAGTGCCGGCCTCAGCCCCCTGGTGGCTTGGCCCCTACTGCAGAGGAGGCAGCTACCAGGGAGGCAGCCCCTTCTCCCCGGAACGTGAGGGTGAGTGTGGCTGGTGTCCTGTGCCGGCCAGGCCTGGGCGCTGTGAGCCGATTTGCTTCCTCAGCCCCTTGGATCCTCACGGCAACCAGGAGTAAGGCTCGCCACGCCCATTTCACAGACAGGGAGCAGAGGTCGAGACAGGTTGGGATTTATCCAGGGTCACATAGTCAGCGTGGAACGAAGAGATTCTGCCAAGTCTGCTGATTCTGATGCTTGTGGTTATTTTTTGTTGATTCCTGTTACCCTTGTTGTTGTTTTAACTTCCCCAGGCTGCGGCCCCTGCCTTTCCCCTCCCAGCTTGGCTCCGCAGCTCTGTCTGAACATGACCACCTGCTGGGGTGGGGCCCAGCAAGGCGGGGCTGGGGTCTCAATGCTCAGGCGCGTGAGGCAGTGGAGACAGGTGAAGGTGCCTCGCTGCTGGCAGGAGCCGCCTGGTTCGGCGGTCCTGTGCCATCTGGAGCCACTGTGCACTGTTTGCCTGCTCTGCAGAAGCGGCTGTGGGTTATTGGGAGGAATTTAATAAGCAAGGACAGGAATTCTGTACATTCTGGAGGGAGCAGGAGGCAGTTTGAGGGGTGGGCAGCACCCTCTATTGGGTCCCTGGGCCCAAGAACTCATTTCTCAGCTTCTAGAAATGGCACTGGATTGAGGCCAGGCCCACAGGGCCCTGTGGCCTCCTGTACTGTACAAAGGAGGGCTCCAGCTCTGGGGTGTGCCACCCTTCCGCCCCCTGGCCAGGCTGGTGCTGACCTCATCTGGGCCCTCGGACAGTGCCCCTCAACCGCCCAGCCATGCGGAGCCCCTGGGGCGGCACTAGTTGATTACCTGTCTCTATGGAGGCTGTGGCGGGGTGTGGCTGTCAGAGTGGTCAGAACCACATTCTGGGCTGCCTGGATGGCCTGGAGATGGGTGGACACAACTATCAACTCATGCTGGGTGTTCAGAGGGCCCGATATTGGCCCCAACTTGGTCTTTTCAGACTCTGCCTTGGCCTTGTGTGCTGTGCCAGGCCCTGAAATGGTGGAGTTCTGGGCCACCCTCTCTCCAGCTCATGGCTCGGTGCTCCCTGGGCCTCTGGGGCCCAGCCCCTGCTAGTCTCTGCTCTGCCTGGTGCCACTTGTTCCCTTGCTCCTGAGTCACTTCCCCTTCCGAATCTCAGACTCTCGTTCCTGCCTCTCTTACTTGGTTTCCCCACTTTGGAAAGACTCCTAGTGGCAGACCTGCCAGTCATTGCCCCTTATTGGAAGCCCCAGGGCCTTTTCTCCTGGACTTCTGCCCTTGGAGATAGTGCCCAGCCATACTTTCGGTTTTATGAGGCTGGTTTGGTCTCTTTTTGGTGATTAGTTTGAAAATTTATCCATCCACCCATCCGTCCATCCATCCATCCATCCATCCATCTATCTACCTACCCACTCACCCATCCGTCCGTCCATCCATCCATCCATCCATCCATCCATCTATCTATCTACCTACCCACTCACCCATCCATCCATCCGTCCATCCACTTGTCCATCTGTCTGTCAGCCCATCCAGTCATTCAGCCAATAAATATTTATTCACACTTACAGTATTCCAGGCACAGTACCAGGCATCAGGGACCCAAAACCAGATGAGGCTTGTCTCTAGTTGAAGAGGCGCTGTGCAGAGGGGACACCGTCACTCTCGTGGGAATGTGGCGTGGCTTATTTAGTGATCCAAGGCTGCCACAGGGCTCGGCGAGCTTCCCAAGGGCTCTCACCAGTGGGCCTCATCATGATGATTGTAATGAGGGTGGTGTGAGCTGGGTGTGGGGGGGGCAGGTAGGAGCCGGCGCTAGCTGGGGAGGCCCCGTGCGGGACGAGGCACTGGAGAGGCAGCTGCGGTGAGGACTCCAGGCCTGGAATAGGCTGGGGGGTTTAAGCCATGTCATTTCGTGTGGCCGTCGGTGTCAGGAGGACAAGGGGTGTTCTTGTGCAGGGTGCATGGGGGCGGGGCAGGGGTCCTGGGCAGTGAAAGGAGGAGAGCGGGACCTGGGGCAGGGGCTTTAAGGTGGATGTGAGGGTGTGCCAGGACGACGGTAGAGGGAGGCCAGGGAGGCAAGATGGCGCGGAAGACCCTCAGCCTCCTTCTCTTTCTCTCTGTGAGCTGGCCCAGGTGCAGCTGGGTTCGCGCTGGCCGAGAGCTGGCTGGAGTTATTGTCAGGAGCTCTCCTCGCTTGTTCCTTCTGTTGGTGGCCGCTGCCCAGCCCTGGCCTGGCCTGGCCTTTTCTCAGGCACCAGACACACCGTCCTAGTCAGTAGAGGCCACAGGAGAGCAAGGCGAGGTGTCCACATTGGGCCCCAGGGCCAGTGAGGACAGACGAGGGCAGGGCATCCTCTGCTCTCCAGGCCAGCTCTCAGCCAAGGCCAGAGAGTCACTGGGGTGGCACAGGCCCTCGTCCCCAGATTAGGGTGGCATTGCCCTTTCAGCCATGTGGTTCCTGGGGAGGCGCGGAGCTGGGAAGGACCACAGAATACTGTGTTTCTTCCCCACCCTCCATCTTCTTGGCCCCTGGGCATGTTGGCGCCTGTCCCAGCGTTGGGTTCATCTCGCTCTTCTGTGCACGTCTGCGGCCGTGGTGGGCCTGTGAGGCCGCGCGGCAGTGCGCTTGACGTCGGCTTCAGAAAGGCTGTGGCGCTGAAGCTGGAAGGGGAACCATGACGGGTTCCTCAGCGCTCTTCCCGCCTTCCCTGGGCCGCCGCACCCGGCGCCAGCCTTCTCCTGCTGACTTCTGACCTGGGGCTTCGTGGGTGCCGTGGCTGGCACGCTGTGGGGCAGGGGCCTGCCCTTCCATCTGGGCCTCTCAGGGGCAAGGTAACTGTTGATTCCTGTTATCCACCTGTCTGTGGGAAAGGGTGGTAGGAACAGCTCTCGGGCAGGTGGGCAGTGGCTGCTCAGTAGTGTGGCTTCAAGGACCACGCCAAGGTGCTGACTCACGACTTGGGGACAGCACTGTCAGGGGTGGTTCCTCTGGGTTGAGGCCTTCTCTGTTTTGTAGAGGCCACCACGAAGAGAGGGTGCCGTGAGCATCGGATACAAGTTAGTTACGAGTACTAAGGTAAAGCTGATGCTAGCAGGAGTTGTGGAAATGGTGATAATAATGCTCCTTGGCAATAGCTGACCATCTGAGGGGAGGATGCCCCTGTCCTGTGTGCTGGGATGTGAGCCCCTGGATGGGCAGTGTCCTGACTTCCCCAGGGTACCCGGTGACCCCTCAGTGTCTTGGGCCCCCTTGGCCTAAGGGATGTCTGTGCCAACCACCCAGCAGGTGGGTAGTGTCTCCCATTCCCTCCCCTGGGTTGAACCAGCCCCTGGGAGCCCAGGAGAGGAGCTTCCAGGTTGTGGGAGCTGGACACAGGCCTGTCAGTCTACAGGGAGCCCCAGGCTCTGTGGCAGGCCAGGTTCCTAGCGTCAAGGGTCCCTGCCATCACCTTAGGAGGAGAAAGGGAAAAATGAAAACACTGAATCAATGAGACAGGGGGGTCTAATTACCCTGGGTAGCATCAAGGCTCCAATTTTGGGCCCTGGTGCTCTCTTTAATTTGGGGTGTTTAAATATTTACCTGCAATGGAGGGAAAAAATCTTTTGGGCTGCAAGGCTATTCTGGCAGCAGCGCACTGAGAAATTCACTAAACCACGGTTAATTAGGGGATGAAAGATACATATATAGCTCATTAGTTCTACCCACATAATTTACATCTCTGAGGATATTCGAGGACTAGCTTGGCTAAGGCTGTCGGAAATGATGTCTTGAAATACAGTCTCTCACTGTGGCTGTTTCTCTGGGCCTGTGGGGCTAGGGATGGGGGGCCAGGGCTGCCCCGCATCTGTCTGCATCTGTCAGTCCAGGAGAGGGCAGAAGGGCGGAGGACTGACTGCCCCTCGTGTTCCCCACCAGGGGCCTGGGTGGGGCCAGCTGGCTGTGCCTCTGCTGCCAGGCATGATTAACAAGCAGTCAGCCCCCTCCCAGGTGCGCTGCTTAGCATAATGGTGCGGTGTCTGAGCGGGTTTTAAGCTGCATCGAATCCGGTTCCTACATCAGAGACATTATCCCCAGTTTAATCTGTAGCAGTCAGAAAAATCAGGGCTGGAGCATCGGACCCACGTGTTTCCTACCAGACAATAGTTCCTGTTCTGGCCCCTGCCTGGGCCTCGGAGCGGGGCTGGGAGTGCCTTGGCTCTGCTGAGCCCCTGGCCTGGCCTTGCACACCCAGTGGGCCCCTGACTCTGCTCCCTTGAAGGGCCTGCTCCTCAGGGCAACCGCTGCCACCAACTTGGGGCTATGGCGGGGTTACTGACTTCACTGAGGGTTGCTGTGTACTTGTCACTCTCCTGGTGGGTTTGGTAGGAAGTGGGGTTGGCTTAAAAAAAATTCCCTGTCTAGGTCCCACCATCAAACGTCACTCTGATAATGCCCCCAGTTGGGCAGGAGAGATGAGAGGAGCTGTGTGCACATGTGCACACATGCACATGTGCCCGTGTATGTGCATATACATGTGTCTGTGTGCACACGTGTGTACAGGAGTGAACATGTGTGCAAGCATGCATGTGCGTATATATGCTTGTGTGTAGCACATGTGTGTGGAGGGATGACAGTGAGGGCCGGGGAAGGCTGGATGAAATGTCCTGAAGGATCGGCATGTCCCATGCTCAGCCCTGGCATTTGCCCACGTCATGTTGGGGGCTGTGGGCGCATGGAGAGTGGCCAGCGGCAGATGCACAGGTGTGATTCCCACATCTGCTAACGGGAAGCTGTGGCACTTTGGGCAAGTGATTTTCATCTCCAAGCCTTGGTTTCCCCATCTGTAAAGTGGCAGCAATAATTCCTAACTCTAGGCTATTTTTTAAAATTAAGGGAGATGATACAATTGACACTCTTTCTCCAGGGTCTGGCATAGAGGAACTGCTCACCACCTGTTACCTCTTGTCATTATTGTTTTTTGTTCTTTACCACTCTGAGCCTCGGTTTCCTCACCCGTTCGGTAGAGTTGCCTAGCTCACAGGGTGGTATGAGGAGCTGAGTGCCATCGGCACCTGGCACACAGGACCCAGCCGGCCCAGTGGCTTCGGGCTGTGTGGATGAATGGGGAAGGGTGGGCACAGCCTGGCAGCGTTTGGTTCCCCAGGCCTGTGGTAGGGCTCAGGAGTAACTGAGCCCCCAAAGCCTCCATCTGAGGATCCCCATCCCCCATCCCAGCCTCCCCCAGTGGAGACATGCCCCTTGGAGCATTGGTCTGTAGAGCCAGCCCCTGGGCACTGGTGGCACTGCCTACTGGCAGGTCCTGTCTTCCTCCTTTGTGCTGGCACCTGTTCCTGCTGGTGCCCACACCTGTACCAGGTTCCTCGCTACAAACAACACTACCACCATGATAGCAGCATCGAGGCTGCTCATCCACCAAGAGTTATGGTCGATGTGCACTGTGCTCATACCACATCCTGGACACTGTCCCTGGAATTTACATCTTCACCCCCACCCTGGGAAGTGGCCACTAGTATGACCTTCCTTTTACAGATGAGGAAACTGAGGCACAGGGAGCTGGAGTCTGGGCCTAGGGCATGCCTGCTGGAGGGGGGTTGTGGTGCGGCTGGCGGGGCTGTGGGCGGGGGCTGGGGGAGGGGCTGATGGAGAGGTAGTGTCCATAGCTGTCAGCATCAGATCCCTGCCCTGCCACTTGTTACTGGGACTGTGGGCACATCGCCTGTGTCTGGGTTTCCTCATCTGTGTCCTGGGATGTCATCATTTGGAGAGGACAGAATAAGTTCACCATGCAAAACACCTAGACTGGTATCTGGCACATGGAGAGCTCTGATTATTGAGAATGGGGCAGGGAGAATGTGCTCCTGGAGAGGCCCTCTTGGAAGAGGTGGCCTGGAGCTGGTGCTGAGGTCTTGGGGTTGGGCGTGGATAGGCCCTCTAGCTTGGCCTCGTCCCTTACTGTGTGGCCTCCTAAGGCTAGGCTTTTGCACTAAGCCGGCTGCCTTCCCCATATCAGCTTGTGGAAGTGCTCCACATGGGGCCGAGCCAGGGCTTGTCAGGGTGAGGCTTCCCGTGGGGCATGCATCCACTGGCTGGCAGTTGCCAGGGCCCCTGCTCTCTCCTGGATGTCCTGGGAGTGAGGTGGGGCAACCCTCAGCCTGGCTTCCCGAGGCTGTCCGGTGCAGGCGCAGCATGGGGAGGCTGTCTCCCATCCCTCAGGCCCTTCTCAGCACCACGTGGGGCCTTGTGCCCCACACACGCCACGATCCAAAAACTCGGCACAGTCCCCTGGACTGCCATTGTCTTCCTGTTTCTAGATATTTGTATGTGCTGTTCCCTCTGCCTAGAACACCTGGCCCTATTCTTTACTCGATGAATCTGGCTCAGCCTCAGAAGGCTCAGTTCATGATTTAGAAACCACACACCTCTGCCAGGTGGGGTTGTTGTTTCCATCAGACTCCACTGTGTCACCGGAACATAGCACAGGGCTTGGCATATAGTAGATGCTCAACAAAAATTGTATAATTGAATTAGTGCACATTATTATAGTCTGTTTCGTGTCTCTATTACCTCCTCCACGTGAGCCCTGAGGCAGGGCCCTCCCTGAGGGTGGGGGCTGTTCGATCCCCATGTCCAGGGGCCCCACGTGGGCACTGGCATGCAGGAGGTGCTTCCTGAAGGTCTGTTGAACTCAGCAAAATATCCAGGGGCTCTGACGAGGTCGGGTCAGGTGGGGGGGTCTCCTGCCCCATCAGGGCAGGCTGGGCCACATGCCCTCAAGCTCTTGCTGGCCAAGGCCTCCTGGGGGCAGGGGTTGGGAGTTTGTCCCAGCAGGACTTTTGAGCAGGAACTTGCATTTGATCACTCAAAACTAATTAATTATATTGTGGAGTCGAGACTCAATCCTATTACTCACTGATGAGAAAATTAAAGGTCTATTGATATTGCAATAATTAATTGAACAAAAATGTGGAAATGACTGTGCAAACTCTGTCTGGGATTAAGTCAGTGGCGTTAACTCCCTGATGGTCAGACAGTGGTGAGGAAGATTCCTGCTCGAGGGAGCGCGGCCTGCTAAGGCCTGGAGACCCTGCCTGTCCATCGGCGAGGTGGCGCGGACTGATGGGTGGCACTTCTCCAGCGGGGGTGTTGCCCAGAGGGGCTGGCCTGCACCTGGGCTGTGGGGGCTCCACACCGAAGCCTTGCTCCTAACCTGCCAGGGACGGAGGGGTCCCGATGGCCAGAGGGCAGAACCTTTCCCTAGAACGCCTGGAGGCCCAAGTTAGTGAGAGGAGCCATAGTCACTGCAGGGAACACACGGCCCGGGCGAGGCGACAAGAGGTGCTGAGAGGTCGGGGTGAGGCGGGATTCCAGAGCCAAGGTGAGAATGGTGAAAAAGCAGCTGATGGCGCATCTTGTGGCAGTGGCCACCCTCTCCGGGACTTTAGCATGCGACTGGGTCTCTCGAGTGTCTGGGTAAAGAGGCGGTGTCCACTGAGGGCTCCGACGCAGCCTGGCGGGGGCGCCGCCCCTGCCTTTCCTCAGGGCCCCTCCTGCCGCCCTGTGCTTTGAGGCTGGTCTGGGGCTCCTGTCCTGCCGCCTGTGGAGGGTGGCCCTGCAGGGGCACAGGGGGGCCACTGCTTGGCAGCAGCCTTGATGCCGTGGCTGGGATGCCGCACATGCCCATATTCACCCTGGCGTGCCCGGTGGCGGTCGCTGCACCGAGTGAGGGCAGGCAGGGGATCCTACCTGGCACAGCCCCGGAGCCAAGGCTGCCCTGAGCGCGCCTCCTCCACTCCCAGCCGGTGGGGGCTGCTGCTCGGACTTTCCACCCGGGCAGCACGTTCCACAGGTGAGCTGCTGGCCTTTCCACCTCTGGAGCTAAAATACTTTTCTGGGGTCCTGGCTCTGCCTCAGGGCCCACAACACACTCAGGACCCAAAGTCTTGCCTGGAACCTGCTCCCGACCTGCGCTTCTCTGCTCCCCCTCGGGGTGCTCCGGACCCTCCAGCGTGGAGCTGCACGCTCATCCCTGTGTGCCAGCACAGTCCCCGGCCAGTTCCAGCTGCCAGGAAGCCCGCGTCCTGGCGGCGGCGTGTGCTGGGCAAAGCGGGGCAGGCAGGGTGGAGGCCTTGCGCCTGAAGCAGACAGCCGGGCCTGCCTCTCCCCAGCTGGGAGCCTCACGCCCCCTTTTGAGCCCCAATTTCCTTGTCTGGAAATGGGGTATATTGGTTTCCTGGGGCTGCCACAACAAAGTACCATAGGCTGGGGGCTTAAACAACAGAAATTTGTCGTCTCTCAGTCCTGGAGGCTGGAAGTCTGAGATCAAGGTGTCAGCAGGGGTGGCTTCTCCTGAGGCCTTTCTCCTTGGCTTGCAGATGACTGTCTTCTCCCTGTGTCCTCACGTGGTCTTCTCTCTGCGAGTGTCTGTGTCCTTATCTCCTCTTCTTATAAGGACACCAGCCATATTGGATTAGGGCCCAACTTCACGGCTCATTTTAACTTGATGATTAGGTCTGTAAGGACCCTCTCTCCAGATAAGGCCACATTCTGAGGTAGTGGGGGCTAGGACTTCAACAGAGGAATGTTTTGGGGGGCACAGTTCAGCCCTAAACACGGGAGGTAATGTCACCTCCCCCCAGGGTTGCAGTGAGGAATAAACGCAGCGTGAATGACACGGCCCCAGGCACAGGGTTCTCCCCAGTTCTCCTGGGCTACGGGGCTCTGGGGGAAGGAGTGCCGAGGCAGAGGCAGGGACTGTGCCGTCCGCCCGCGTGCGTGTCTCGCCGTTCGCCATCTCAGCAGCGGCGCCGGGCACTCCAGCAAGGTCTGGCCTGTAGAGCCGGGCCCAGCTGTGCTCACTGGGTCGGGTGCTCAGCCCTTCCCCAGCTCCCAGAATGTTGCCATGCACCTTGTCCTTCCCTCTGCTTCTGCTCACGCCGTCCCTCCCGCCAGGACATCTTGTCCCCCCACTGGTACCTGTCACCTTTGAGACCATGGTCCCTTCTCGGTGCTCCCATAGTGGGTCCTGCCCACTGCCCCTGCACTTTGCTGTGTGAGGACTGGGGCTGGTGCCGCTGATGGTGGCTGGGGGCCCTAGATGGAACATACAGGGGGCGCGGGGATGGCCGAGGGCCTCAGCTGGCCTAGGTCCTCCTCTGCACCGGGCCCTGCACTGGGTGCTTCAAGTTGGAGGCAAAGACCATGCAGACCCTGACTTCAGGAGTGAGATGGGGATGGCGATGGTGGTGGCGGCTCCATTTGTTGGTGGCCTGCGTGCCAGGTCTGGTGTGAGGCACTAATACCCATCATCCCAGTTCTTCACTCCGACGTGGCAAAGTGTTATGGTAGCTCCATTTTGCAGGCGAAGAAATCGAAAGGTTGAAATATCGCCTAAGAGAAAAAAATTGCAAATCACGTACCTGATAATGGATTTGTACTCAGAACATATAAATGATTCTTACAACTCAATAATAAGACAAATCACCCAATACAAAGCAGGCAAAAGATTTATATAGATACCTCTCCAGAAAAGATATACAGATTGCAAATACACCTATAAAAATATGCGCAGCACCATTAATCATTAGGGAACATGCAAATAAAAGCACACTCAGGTACCACTTCACACCCGCTAGGATAGTGATAGTCAAAGAAACAGTAACAGGTGTTTTGAGGATATGGAGCAACTGGAACCCTCACACCCTGCTGGTGGGAATGCAAAATGGGGCAGCTGCTGTGGAAAACACCGTTTCTTAGAAAGATGCACATGCCCTTCACCCTATCACCCAGCAATTCTGCTCCTAGGAGTTCACGCAAGAGAAGTGGAAGCACGTGTCCATACAAACACTCGTATGTGAATGAATGTTCATGGCAGCCTCATTGATGATGGCTCCAAACGGGCTCCAGCCAAACGTCCATCGCTGGTGAATAGATACACAAGACTGGGTGTATCCGTTCAGTGGAATACCACTCAGAAATGTAAGAGGACAAAGCACATGCTTGACAGGGATGAACCTTATTCTAAGTGAAAGAAGTGAGACACGAAAGACTTCATACTGTGTATTCCACTTACGTTAAATTTCCAGAAAAGGCAAAATTATAGAGGCAGAAAGCAGAGGAGTGGTTGCCTGGAGCTGGTGGTGGGAGCAGGGAGTGACTGCAAGCAGGTATGAGGGGACTTTTTGGGGGTGATCGAAATATTCTAACGTCAGACGGTGATGGATACACAACCGTAGAAATTGCTAAAACTCAAAAGAACTGCACAGTGGGTGGATTTCATAATATGGAATTTATGCCTCAATAAAACTGTTTAAAAGAAAATCTTGCTGATGACTATAACTGGTAAATAAATGTCCAAGGCAGGATTCAAACCAAAGCCAGCAGGATTCAAACCAAAGCCAGCGTTCTTCAGGCCCTGGGTCTCTGGTCCACGCTGCTGGAGAGGTCAGCCTTGGGCAGGAGTTGAGAGACCTCTGCCCTCTGCAAAATGGGAGCCCCAGAGGATGTCACAGTTACATTTGGTGTTGGGTGGAGGACTGCAAAGTTGGGACTGGGTCAGTATTTGGGGAGGGTATGCGTGTGCATGTTCAGGGCCCAAGGAGCTGGCAAGGCTCTGGCCAGGGGAGCACGGAGGCCGGGAGTGCTGCCCCTCACAGCCCCAGCTCCTTTGGGAAAGGTTTGTCCGCCTGTGGAGCTTTTGCTTTACCCTGCGTCTCCCTCCCTCCCAGGTTTCTCCACTGCTGTTGACTGGGCTGGTGGTTCTGCCATCAGTGCGCCCGCCCCGCAGGTAGCGATTTTCCTGGTGAACTGTATCTCAGCTCATTAAGGAAGCGCGAGGCTCCCTGGGTCTCCAGTGTGCCTGTTGTATTTTGCTGATCGGCCCAGAGCCTGCTGGACCACGGAGGCTGCCTTTTCACCCTCCTGTTCTCATCATTAGCATTCCAAAGTGGAAAACAACCCTGGCGCTTGCTGCCTAAATATTTATGGAATGCTGCTGGGGTCAGAGGACCAGATGAAATTAAAGATTTACACTGCAACAGCAACCTGGGAGAGCCTGGACCACGGCTTGCTTTCTGTGTTGCTTGGAGAAAAGGGTTTTCTATTTTCTTCCAGGAAACTTAGTTTTTTATAGGTTTTTGAAGCAAAATGCATGAAATTTTAATCTATTGCTTCACATTGCATCTTCCTAAGTCGTTAGTGACTCAGGAGCTGGTGAGCGAGGGGCGTACATGCTTCTGTGTGTCTGGGCGCACATCTGGGGCTTTGGGGAAACCACTGCCTTTGTTTGGTGTTCCCTCTTTTGGCACCAGAGGAGAAGAGGGCCTGTTTGATAGTGCAGGGAGCTGCCACCTGTGTGCGGTATTAGCTGGGCGCAGAAGTGCCTGATGTTTGTGTCTCGGTAACCCTGAGAGCCACCTACTCCTCTTTCTGGGGGGACTCTGATGAAACCCCCGATGAGGAAGGACGGGAGGCCAGAGCATTGCTTCTGGGCCAGTCAAGATCTGGCAGAAAACAGACCCTGAAAAGAGTTTTTACAGAAGCATGGGCAAGATTAAGGAAACTAAGTAAGATCCATTGGAGCCCCCTGGGGCCAGGGATGGGGGAGAGCCGTTCCCATCCCTAGTGCTGAAGGGACATGGGGGCTGTGCCCACTGGAGCAGGGGATGCAGGCATGGCCACCCCAGCCAGGAGGGGCCGGGGAGGAGCACCCCTTCCCCTCTCCTTGCACCCCATCATTTCCCACCTGTGTCTCCCGTTGGCCAAATCCCAAAGCGGGGGCAGGAGAGTCCAGAGCACCGGGAGTGGATCTGGACGGCCAGGTTGCCTCCGGGCAGGGTCCCTGGAGTCAGGGCCTGGGTCAGGGGTTGGTGTCTGTGATTTATTGAGAGAAGCAGGTTAGAGAAGGAGAAAGGGCCAAGCGAGGAAGCAGTGTCGTGTGAGTCTAGCCTGTCCTGACCTGGGGACTCTGGAACATGGAGTTGTCCCCTCTGGAGGGCAGGAGGGGCAGCCTTCTCTGCCACCACCACCGTCTGACGTTGCCTGTGAGCTGCCCTTGGGTGCGAGAGGGCCATAGCCTCGGGGAGCAAGGTGGCTGGAGAAAGGGGCAGCCGTGACCTTGGCCACCCACATTCAGAGCAGGGGGCTGGGGTACCCACCTGTAAGGGCCTGGCTGGGACACGAACAGCATCGGCCACCCCATCAGCAACGGCCTCCACACCACAGCCTGGTTTTGGGGGAGGACTGAGGCCCCTCACTTCCCAACCACCTCGCCTGGGGAATCCATCTGAGCACGCGTCTTCTCAGAAGCAGCGCTGAACCTGGGTGAGGCTGTCACGACAGCAGCGGACCCCTCCGCGGCTGACCGGTTTCCCTCCTGAGGTGGCCGAGGTCTGCTGTCCCACAGCACTCCAGCCGGCCACTTCGGGGGGCCCTGCTTTCTGTCCCCCCGCCACCGACAGAGACACCTCGGCCCCCGTGAAGGTCTGGCTGGAGTAGTCCCTTTGGTTATCCCGAGAAATTACCCTGAAGGGTTCCTGCGAGTGAAGAATTTTAGATGAGGGTGTTTATCAGAGCCGAGCATTAGTAATGAATGCAGCATGATTTTTTTATTAGAGGAGCCACATAAATGTGGCCGCTTCAACTTTTTAACTCTCTGGAAAGCTCGAAGTTGCAGGCCACTCTGCTGTGGGAAAGTGCCAGCTAATCAGGCCCCATTCATATGCAAAGCGCTTGCTTAGCCGAGTTCATCAAAATGCAGTCGTTTCTTAAAAAAAAATATTTATAGACTTCCCCTCCCTGCGAAGGACTGCAAGGAAGATAGATAGTGAAAAATACAAATTGTTAATACCTGAAAAGGAAGCCTCATTCTGAGCCTTGCTAAAGTATTCCCTCTTCTTCGAGAAAAACTTAAAAATGGGCATTTGTACTGTAATGTGCATTCTCTGATTCCCTTTGCTAAACTCTCTCCCTCCTCTTACTGCAACTGCTTCTCAGTGTCTCTCTCCTTAGGAGTCTGCTCTGCCCTGGCGGGCAGTGGTGGCAGTAGTCGTTGCAGCGTGGGTGGGAAATGAGCCGGAGAGGAAGCCTTGACTGTCCTGACACTGCGCAGGACCCAGGCTTGTGAAACTTCACGGAATCTTTGCATCAACTGCGTGCCCATTATAGAGACCAGAAAACTGAGGCTCAGAGGGATGCCCGGTGAGTGCCAGCCAGTGCGGCAGTTCCTGAAGGAGCAGCGTTCCAGAGCGTGCTCAGCCATCCTTTTCTCCTGGCCCCCAATACGATGGCTGCGCTGTTACCCTGGGGTCCTTTCTGGCCGCCCAGTTGCTCTCCCAGTTTTCTCCCTCCTGAGGACTGGGGTGCTCTGTTCTCACTGCACTTGGGGATGAGAGGAGAAAACAGGGAAGAGGTACTGGGATTCAGGGCTCCCCAACCCCCTTCCCTACCCCTGGGCACCCCGGTCCTTGGGAGGCAGAACAAACGTCGACACAGATTTGCAGGAGGGTTGGCAGCACAGGACCGGCTTCACCGTGTCCCTCACCCACGGCGTTTGTCCAGCGTGTTCTGTGTGCCAGCCTCAGGGAACCACGGTCACACTGGGGGCCGGGACCACTTGCTTCCTTGGGGAGACGGACTGTACATGCAGGTTACCTTGGAGGGTTCGCCGGTGAGTAGATGAAGACACTGGGTCTTCACTCGCAGTGGGAGGCACAGAGTAGATTTGGTGGACGTCAGTATCTGCTGTCCCCCGGGGGTTAGTAGTAGCTACTCACCGTCTGCTCCTTCCTGGTACAAACACCCTTTCAAGACACAGTTGGACAGGCCACTCTTCCCACTTACTGAGTGGGAATACCGAGGCCTGCCAAGATACCACAACCCCGATTCTGCTTCTCACAAAGCTTCAGATGCGGCGTTGCTTGGAGACTTGTGGAGTGAGAGAATGGTTGATAACAGGGCCCTGGGCCTGCCTATGTCAGGCCCCTGGCTCAGGGCACGAGGATCCACTTAGTGGGGCTGCCGTGGGGTTACCTGTGGCCTGCTGGGCCGCGGCCGTCAGAGCCAGAGCCTGTTCCCAGGCACAGGGCTGTGTCCTGAGTGTGCAGAGATGTAGGGGGTCAAGAGGGCATCTCTGACCTCCCGGGAACCTGCTTAGGCCCTCTGCCTCCCCTCCCAGGAGACACTCTCTTCAGATTCCAGCAAATTAGCAGCAAACCAACTGTTTCCTTTTGGAATCTGAAATTGATTGTGGACAATTTTCTGACACACATGTCTCCTGCCATTTGCAAAATGTGCATCACAGGCCCCTTCTGGAAGCCTAGCTGGGCAGGCAGTGCTTTTTCCATCCCCGGCCATAACCGCAGATGTCTGGGTTTGCTGCAGCCAGGGTCGTGCTTGGAGACCTTGGAAAGAGCCCAGTGCTGAGAGGCTCGGTCCTCGGGAAGGTCTCAGGGAACCTGGGATGGCAGCTTGGGCAGATGCATGGCCACCTGGGCCTGTTGCTGCCCATGCTGCAGGGCAGAGAGGTGGGTGTCCATTATTCACGTAGCCATCTGTGGAAGGAGCTTGTCTGCCTGGGCCCCTTCCTGTCAGCTCTGGATGGGGGATGAATAGATGGCTCAGACATGGCCCTGCCTGGGGGAGCTCACGGACCACAGGGTGAGGCGGCTCTAGGAACACAGAAGACAGACCTGGGAGAAATCAGGGCAGACTCCCCAGAGGAGGTGGCAACTGAGCAAACTCCTGAAGTATGAGTAGGAGTTTACAGTGGCCAGAAGAGAGTTCTATAGATGGATGAAACAGGACATGAAAAAGTATAAAATCTTGAAAGGTGAGGTGATTCAGGGGCCAGTGAGAAGTTCAGGTGTGGAGACAGAAGGGAATGAATATTTCTTTGCACTGGGCTCAGTGATGAGGAGGACACCAGGAGTTGACCAGGAGAAACCGTATGAGCTCTGTCTACAGCTCTTTTGTTGTGTGTGAAGCTCCCGAGTAGCTTCTGGGAGGGGTGAGGCTCCAGCTCCAAGGGAAGCTGTAGACTGTGAAATGTAGACTGTGAAATGTAGACTGTGATAAAAACTCCCCAAGGTGGTTGTGAGCATGACCAGAGACAAGCGGGGCCTGTGGTGGCCTCTCCCCTCTGTCATTCTTGTTGTTATTGCCCAGCCCTGGGTGGGCTGGGGGAAGGTGGGCGGTCCTGGGATGGGCAAGAACGGTACTGTGAGGCCAGGCTAGGCCTGGAGCCGGGTTCAGGAAGCAGGGACAGGGCAGGCGCGGCGGTGGCTGCGTGAGGGCTGGCTGGTCATGACAGCCAGGCAGGCCGGGACGGGGGGCATCTGCCGTGAGCTGGGCCGAGGGGCTCGGGATGCCTGCAGGGTGTTGCTCCCTCACTTACTGACGGCCAGTTGTTCAGGGCTGCTCTGCCAGGCTCCAGGGACCCTGCGGTGAGCCAGACAGGCATGGCCGAATAGTTGAAAGAGTGCCCCGGGCACGGGGTTACAGGAGGATGCAGCCTAGTTTGCAAGCCAGGGCAGGTCACCTGAAGAAGGGGTGTCTGGGTGAGACTCCGTGAAGAGAGGGTGCGGCGCCAGGTCTGAGATGGGGGCTGGCCTGGCTCACGCCCGCTGCTGTCTGCCCTGGCCATGCCCTCAGACAGGGGTTAGGGGCACCATGTCCCCCGTGCTGCCCTGTCCGGGCAGCCATCCTGGAGGTTTGGGGAAGGGGTGAGGTCGCCCGAGAGGATGGCATGCTCTCAGAGAAGAGCCCATCGGCAGACAACAGCTCGGAGGCTCCTGGAGCCCCCACAGTGAAGCAGAACGCAGGACAATTCCGTGACCCCGCGCTGGGTGTCGAGCAGCCATTCTGGATAATCCCCCGTGGCGGCTCCAGGAACCTGCTTAAGAATGAAGCTCCCGTGGCTCCCAGGATGACTGGAGCCTGTGCACTCCCGGAAGTGGCCCACTGCCGCCCCCGGATGGTGATCATAGCTGAGACTCGCGGAGTCAGGCTCGTTCTCACCACTCAGCGCTGTTTACTCACCCTGTGAGGTGGGGCTATTATTAGCCCATTTGCCAGAGAGGAAATTGGGCACAGAGAAGTTAGGTGTCTTGCCCAAGGTCACACAGCTAGTTAAGTGGCAGAGCTTGGCTTTGACCTTGGCTGCCTGGCTCCTACGTCCTTACTCTGAACTCTGCTTGCAATGGTGCCTGGTGTTTTGGGGGCCTCAGGCCCCAGCAGGTGCCTTAGCTGCTCCTCTGCCCTGGGAAGAGGGAGCCTGGCCTCGCTGGCCCCAGGCACTTGCTGGAGGGTGGGACAGTCCGGGAGGCACAGAGGTGTATGGCTGGAGAGACTGAGGGAGCAGGTGGAGGGGAGGGCGTCACAAAGCAGAAGGCCCAGAGGAGATCACAGGGGGACGCTTTCCTGCGCTTCAGACAGTCCCTGTGTGAGGACACGGTGCCCCCCCTCTCTGGACCAAGGCAGCCCCTCCCCACTGGTGTGCCGGCTGTCTCTGTACTGCCCACCCTTGTTCGGGGTGCCTCTGGGCAAGTGGGGGATTTGGAAGGGACACGCTGCTTTCACTCTCTGGCGGAGTGATCGAGATTCTTTGTGTTGAGGAGACCACCCTATTCCAGTGCAAGAAGCCCTTAAAGGTCCCTCCTTGAGGTACCAGCTCTTTAGAGCAATGGATTTATTGTCAGATGAGTATGAGTGGCCCAGGCAGACACGTCCAAGGGGACCTACATGTCCACTTCCTGAGGGTCTGCCCAGCTCCCTGGGGGTGGTGGTCTCCTGGTATCTCCATGCTCTGCTCTGGCCTGCAGCTCCTGGGACACCATTGTCCCCATTGGGTATCAGGGACCCAGGAGAGTGATTTTGCTGCTGGCCACCCCCTACGATCCCTTATATGGGGCTGACACCTGGTGGCTCTGGGATGCCTGGCCGGGGTGTCAGCTGGAATTACCTGGCAGCAGGGCCAGGTGGGTGTTGATTGAGGTTAATGGTTGGGAGGTGGCGGCCGCAGGCTGCACAGAGCTATTTCCAGCTGCTCCAATTGTACGAAGGAGGCTTAATCCTTCTAAGTGCCTCTGTGCTCTGGTGGTGTGG
>RJWJ010033018.1:0-18169 GCA_004363605.1 Indri indri
TTAAGTTGGAAAAATGAAGCATAGATAATTATCTCGACTCTCGTAGTAGATTAGTGGCATTTCTTGCATAGACTTGCTCAACCACATCTGCTTGCCAGCATCTGTCCCCGAATATTTTCTCTTCCAGCCCTTTACTAGCCGAACTATTTATACTCCTACCTAAAGCTAATTCCTTCACTTACCCAGCACCTCTCTCTATTTAAGGACATGAGTCATCTAGTCAATTCTTTCCACCTTCTCCCACCCATGTCAATTCCCCGCTCCATCAGTGGTGGTGTGCAAAAGTATCGTATTCCTTCCATCTTAAAAACAAACTTCTCTTGATCTTTCCCCTGAGCCACTCATCCCTCGCCAACTACCACTCCATTTTTTCTGCTCTCCTTTGCAGCAAACTCCTCCTCCCATGCAAGTATTTATTGAACAAATGCATGATAAATAAGCCAGGGATGTTTAGCATAGATGATAAATAAATTCGAATAGAGAATTTGTACCAAAAAAAAAAACAAAAAAACTGGTTGTTTCTCCAAAAGGCAGAACTATAACCAATAGTTAACAGATAAACATCCAGCATATTTGTACAAATGGTTTCAATTTCCTCAGTATAATGGATACCACACTTACTTTTTCATCTTCTTTTGAAAGGAGACATAAATCTTTTTAAAATGTAATACTTCTCTTGGACCTCTCAAGGAAGTAGAATTTTCACAACATATCCTACATTACCAGCAACTAATGCACTCGTACCATCAAAAATACATATCGAGTCAACTAACTGCTCTGATCAAGAAATGGTCTTTTGTTCCTCAGCTACATTTTAAGTTCTACATCAGTGATTCTCAGGACATGTGAGAAAAGTCCCACAAAGTAGATATATCAGAATCCCCTGGAATTCTGATATTCCATTCTAGGGAGACAGAATTCTTCAACTCCCAAATGAATAAATGAATCACTACCTATATGAATCAATGTAAATGGTGAAAGTTCAGTGTGTGCTGGGACATGGGAAAAGCAGGTGAAGGCCTTATTTTATGTAAGCTGGAGAACAACATTTCTTTAGTAATTAGAACGTGTAAACTTAACCATGTAACACTGAGGCTTCATCCAAACTGATACATTTTACAAAATAAAAAATTGTTTCAAGCTATTCAGCAAAAATGTTTCAGGATAAAATACATATAATACTTTATATCTGTATTTAATCATATGCTCCAATAATGAATAAGGTAATACATTGAAAATAAAAGTTTGACTTTCTACTGTATTTATCAGTGTATAGAATTCTGAAGGTGGAGCTTTAATCTAGAGTGATAAATTTGTTCTCAAATAAAGTACATACCCAATCTAGTTAACTGTTGCTCATTGGGAACTGTAGAACTAGAGTAGGTTCCAGTGAGGGAAGAAAATCTGTTAAAAAGAAAAATACCAGCCAGACACAATGGTGTGTGCCTATAATCCCAGCTACTTGGGAGGCTGAGGCAGGAGGATCACTTGAGCCCAAGAGTTCAATACTAGCCTGGGAAATACAGGGAGACCATCTCTGAAAAGAGGAAAGGGAAAGGAAAAGGGAAACAAAAGAAACAAAACGAAACTGAAATTGGGCAGTATCATTCTTGTGATGGAAGCAGTGTTTGCCTTCATTGTTCTAATACCCTTAAAGAAAGTCCAACAAAAGCTACAAAGTACTAATAGTCAGTGATTATTGAGGTGTACACTTGAGAAACCAGGGTGAAGTCTGCTTTGTTGCATCTCTGAGCACTGCCATGCCTGGCTGAATCACCTGAGACCACTGGCGAGCATTGATGGCTGTATAAATTACAGGAAAATCACTGTCAGGATCTTTGTCCTCGTCCTAATGACAATTCTTCCAAGTACTAACCAAATTCCAAGTTCAGAATTTGCAGATTTTTTTTTTTAAAAGACAGGGTTTCGCTATGTTGCCCAGGCTGGAGTTCAGTAGCTATTTGCAGGCATGATCATAGCTCCCTGCAGCCTCAAGCCCAGGAGCTATGATGATGCCACTGCACTCTAGCCTGACTAGCAAGACTCTGTCTCAAAAAAAAAAAAAAAAAAAGTGAGATCCTTCTGCCTCAGCCTTCCCCCAAGCAGCTGGGTCGACAGGCATGCCAGCACTCTGGCTTACAATTTGAAGATTTTACAGGAAATATTCTTTTCCAAAGAAATTCGTGTCATCTTATATCTCAGAGCCAGAGCAGATATGAGGCTAGAAGGAGACCACGTCCTGAGGGTGTAACAATTCCTCCAGAAGGTTTTGAGTTCCTAGTTCTTGCACAGATCCAGGAACTTCTTGAAACTGCAGGTACTTTTCAACCTCACAGTCTATCTTTCTCCCCGAGTCCCACTGTCAGACGTTTCCAAAGATTAGACTCACTGATTTTTTTCTTCAATCCATTCCAATCAAGCTTTTGCCCTCTTGTCAAGGTCACCACTGACCTCCACTTGCTAAACAGAACAGTCAAGTCTCAGGCCTCAACTTTCTCTCAGCAGGATTCCCAGTGGATCACTTGCTCCTCTTCATTTTCCCTTCTTGACTTCCTGGACACCACCAATTCCTGGTTTTCCTCTTACCTAACTGGTTATTCCTTCCTAGTCTGCTTTGCAGGTCTTCTCAGACCTCCTAAGCGTGGTGTGCCCCAGGGCTTCCTTGATTCCATTTCCTTCTGTATCTACATTGGTGGATTCATTCAGTTTCAGGCTTTAAATGTTACCTTTAGGCTGACAACTCCCTAAAACACACACATTCACAAACATACATATGCTGTATATATGTATATACACACATACGTAGACAGATATATTTCATACATAATACATAAAAAGGACATACATAAAAACATGCAACTCCTCACTGGCTGTGATGCCTCGCACCTGTATTCCCAGCAACTCGGGAGGCTGAGGCAGGAGGAGTGGCTAGGATGACAAGCCAGGTGTCTGCCACCATGACCAGCTAATTTATTTATTTATTTTTTTATTTTGAGACAGAGTCTTACTCTGTTGCCCGGGCTAGAGTGCCGTGGCGTCAGCCTAGCTCACAGCAACCTCAAACTCCTGGGCTCAAGCAATCCTTCTGCCTCAGCCTCCCGAGTAGCTGGGACTACAGGCACGCGCCACCATGCCCGGCTAATTTTTTTTATATATTTTTAGTTGTCCAATTAATTTTTTTCTATTTTTAGTAGAGACAGGGTCTTGCTCTTGCTCAGGCTGGTCTCAAACTCCTGAGCTCAAACAATCCGCCCACCTCGGCCTCCCAGAGTGCTAGGATTACAGGCGTGAGCCACCGCGCCCGGCCATGACCAGCTAATTTAAAAAAATTTTTTTGGGCTGGGCATGGTGGCTCACGCCTGTAATCCTAGCACTCTGGGAGGCCGAGGTGGGCGGATTGTTTGAGCTCAGGAGTTCGAGACCAGCCTGAGCAAGAGCAAGACCCCGTCTCTACCAAAAAATAGAAAGAAATGATCTGGACAACTAAAAATATATATATATAGAAAAAATTAGTCAGGCATGGTGGCACATGCCTGTAGTCCCAGCTACTTGGGAGGCTGAGGCAGAAGGATTGCTTGAGCCCAGGAGTTTGAGGTTGCTGTGAGCTAGGCTGACGCCACGGCACTCATTCTGGCCCGGGCAACAAAGCGAGACTCTGCCTAAAAAAAAAAAAAATTTTTTTTGTAGAAATGGGGTCTCACTGTGTTGCCCAGGCTGGTCTTGAACTCCTGGCCTCAAGCGATCCTGCCTCAGCCTCCCAAAGCTCTTATTCTCAATTCTTTGAGCAATCCTTCTAAAACCCAATCATATCATGCAATACCTCCATGCCAGATTAAAAGCCAAAAGTCCTCCATAACAGTTTACCAGGTTCTACAGCTCTGCCCCTGACACCCCTTGCCACTTTGACAAACATATCCTATACTCTCCCCCTTACCCACTCTGCTTCAACCATGCAGATTTCCTTGCTTTATTTCATATTTGCTAGTTAGGCTTCTACTTGAGGGCCTTTACATTTTTCTGTTCCTTCTGCCTGGAATCTCTTTCCTAGATATCCACATGGTTTGCTCCCTTTGCTCCTGCAAATCTTCACTCATTAGTATCTTCTTAATGAGGCCTACCCTGACCACCCCATTTGAAATTGCAAGACACATTTCATCTTTTATTCTTCTCTGTATTTTCACCATAGCATTTGCCACTTCTAACTGCCTTACTTATATTTATTGTCTGCCTCCCCAACCCACCCCCCACCAGGATAAGTTACATAAAAACAGGAATCTTTGTTTTTATTCAACAATGTATCCTAAACAACTGGGCTAGGATCTGGCATATGGCTGATGCTCAAAAATTGTTATAAAAACACATGAATAAGAATCCTGACTTTTAGATTTTTTGATGCACTATCTAACTAGGCCATTTAAACTATGATGCCAAAATGATAAATCTGGTTTCATATCATCTGCACAGTTGTCAGGATAGAAGTTTGCTTTACTGATGACCATTTATACTCTGGTAGGACAAACAAATGCTAGCTGTCCCAGGATTATTTTTACTTTTATAGATGTCTATTTTTCTAGGCTGCAAGGATTTGTTCCTTGAACTCCAACACTGCTGAGTGCAGGGAAGCATTTTACAACCAACTATGTGAATGTTTTGCCTCAAAGGAGAAAAACTATTACAGTATGTGGGAGTGCTAACTGCTGCCAAAAGTATTTTGAAGGACTTCCCATATTACTAAAGTCTCTGAGAGTTCATGTCATTATTGTCATTGTTTTAAATTCTCTCCAGTGCCAGAATTTGGCATGAAAAGCTATCCTTTCCTGGAACAATGGATAGAGAGATTTAGTGTTTCTATTGTTCAGCACGCAAACTTCACTAAATGCCAAAAAAAAAAAAAAAAAAAAAAAAATCCAGAGGCAGGGACAAAGGGGCCCAGCACATACCATTTCTATTCTGCACTGGCTTTCTTGAGGATCTGGGTGTGATCAAAGGGTTTTGGTTAACACCTACCCTCTTTTAGGGAACAGAAATGTGGTACAAATTAATTCAGATAACTCAGTTTTAGAATAAGAGAGAAAAAACTACAGGAACAATGAATTGCTATTCTGGAATTCACTAGTCTTGTGGGGCTTGATAAACTCAAATGAGATCTAGGACTATATACACAAAGGCCTTTTCACTCCTGGGGCAGATCATGAGATGGCAGTGATTCAAAATGTGTTTATTTGGACATGGCTCTGTGCATATTTAAAGTTCACCTGTTCAACAGTGTTTGGGCTTTTAAGAAGCTGGAAAATGTTTTGAGGTCAATGTTAGGATGGGGGCAGGAGGTTATCCCTAGATTTCTGTTCAACTGTTTTGCAAACGTATGCCATCAGTCATAAAGGAGAGGTCAACACTGCCAATACCACCTGCTGTACAAGAAAATACAAACTGACACCATTTTTCTACAAAAAAAGATGTGCTTTTTGTGTTAAATGTAATGGTTAAAGGAATAAAGTGTGTTTTTTTATAAATAAAAACAAACTCAGGCCGGGCGCGGTGGCTCACGCCTGTAATCCTAGCACTCTGGGAGGCCGAGGCGGGCGGATAGTTCTGAGCTCAGGAGTTCGAGACCAGCCTGAGCAAGAACGAGACCCCGTCTCTACCAAAAATAGAAAGAAATTAACTGGACAGCTAAAAGTATATATAGAAAAACTTAGCCGGGCATGGTGGCGCATGCCTATAGTCCCAGCTACTTGGGAGGCTGAGACAGTAGGATCGCTTGAGCCCAGGAGTTTGAGGTTGCTGTGAGCTAGGCTGACGCCACGGCACTCGCCCCGGGCAAGAGAGTGAGACTCTGTCTCAAAAAAAAAAAAAATAAAAATAAAAAAAAATAAAAAAACAAACTCTTGGAATCAGGATTGTTTAAATAGATCTCTCCAGTCTGTACGAAGAAGTGTTGGGCAATTATTTTCTGAACTTCAAGTGCCGAGTTAATTAGGGGCATGTTATTTTGCCTGAGTTATTAGGATACTGTAATATGTCCTAACTTCCCAATAAAACTAATAATTTCATACTATTTCACTTTGGTTGTGCAGGCAAATGGCATTAACAAACAAGCATTAAAAAATACTTAACATGCTTCATCATAAGCTCTCACTGCCAAAAGGAAGTACAGTAATTCACTTCAAATGATTTACAGAATCTTGAGAGACTGTCTAAAAATGTAAAGTTCTATGCAGTGCTTTTAGTCATAATGGAACTAAAACAAAATTTGGAATCCAAAAATCTCTTCTCAGATATTTCTTTCATCTTGAAGCCATCAAATCCTGATCGGTTCCCTCAACAAGTATGTTTTTTACCTTTTCACCCTATCATTATGAGCTTTACCCCCCCCCCCATTGCTGAAACAGATAACCACCTCCCTTCTAATTATACATAATAACTAAAAAAAACAAAAACCATCACCTACTGGGGCCGCGACGCCAACAGACTTGAGCCAAAGTGCTGGCTCTTTTATGAACTCATGCTGCTGTGAAGAAAAACAAACTTTAAAAAAAAATCATTAAACAGAAAAACAAAAAAACCTTGCACAAAAGCAAAGCTGGAAGACAAATTTAGCAGCATTACTCTAGAACTTCCTGGCTTTGTTGATTGGAGCCACAACGTTAACATTAAAACACCAAGACTCACACTTAAAATATTTCCCTTGAAATAAAAAAAAAAAATAGCTCTTTCAGGATCTGAAATAACGCTGGAAGGCACGCAATAGATTTTATTGAGTTGGTGTTATTTACATACTCACAAAGGATTTAAAAAATAAGTTAAATGGAAGATGCTCCCAACAGACAGAAATAAGATATTCTAATCTATTGTCAAGTTCGCTGCTCCGACATAAATAATGGGCTATAAACCCTTATCTGAAAATAGTGGCGCACTGCGTGCTTAATGGCCAGCCAATGACAAGCGACGTCTCCTTCGCCTACGCCTTACAGCACATCAAAGAGGCACTGCCTTTTTTCCTTTTTTAAGAGGCCACCCACTCGGTCACACCGGGTTTTAGCACCTTTGTTAGGCCTCCCGGCGGGCTCTACAGTTTGTGCTTGCACAGCAAAGCCCGGCAGGCACGCGGGCTCGCCGCTGCCGCCAGAAAGCAACTTCCCACGGCGAGTCCTAGGCATCCCCTAGTAAAATGTATTTCTTCCGCACTGCGAGGGTGGGGCGCGAAGTCCCGCTTACAAAGGGCAGGACAGATCCGGGGCTTGGCGCACGCCTTTCGGCTGCGTGTCAGGCTGAGCGCGCGCCGCACCCAGCCCGTCCCCGCGGCGCTGGGCGGTGGAGACCCGGCCTCACGACCACAAGGGATGGAGAGAACAAAGGCGACCCGCTCGCCCGCGACTCCCGGGGGCAGCCCGCGCGCGCCTCCGCCCCCGCACGAAATGGCGGCGGCCGCGCCACAAAATGGCAGCCGGCCCGGCCAAGAGCAGGCGGGAGGGGGACTGCGAGGCGCCGCCAACCTCTCCCCAGCTCGTTAACGCGAGCGCCTACATTGTCTGGACCGCCGTCAGGAGCCCCGGGCCTCCGCGGCCACGGGCGAGCTCCACCCGGCGCCCTGGCCTTCCCACGCCGCCCGGCCTGCCGGCAGAAACGGCGGCGTACCGAGTTCGTGAACCACGTAGCGCCTTCGTGCGCGCGCGGCCTCTGGTCTCCCTGACTGCCCCTCTCCGAGGGGCTTTTACTTAAAGGGGTGACAACTGGAAAGAACCCAGCGTCGCACACCCGCCGGGCAGTGCCATCCAGGACGCCCCTCAGACCCAGGCGGGGTCGTCGGGCGCGGGGAGAACCCCTTTGTTACGGTCCCCACAGACTCCCAGCGTTAGCTCCAGGTCACCGAAGTGAAGACAGGCGGGAGGGCCCAATGACCCCCTAGATGAGGGGAAATCAAGAAAAAGCGGATAAAGGCCGCTCCCCCCAGTGCTTCGGCAGCCACGTTGAATCTTAACGTACGGGGCCCACTCCAGCCCCGCGTCCCAGGGCCCACGCGTGCTCAGGCAGCTCCAGAGGGCGGATTTCGGCTCCCATTCCACCTTGCAAACATCCAGTGAGCGCTCTACGGTTTTCACCGGTACCCACTGCCCTCTCCCCTCTCCCTGTGGTGAGGGATCTCGGGAACCGGGCATGGGCAGAGGAAGGAGCAGCTGCTGCGGTCCCCATGCTTTTTCCCTGGCGTGAGGGTCTCAGTGGGCTTGGGCTGTGCTTTGGCTGTGGCTCGCTGGCTGGAGGCAGGGCGGTGTCGGTGTGCTTTGGCTTTTTCGCTTTCTCTCAATTGCTTGCTTTCTTGCGCTTCCCATCCCCCAGCTTCCCTTTGGCTCCGTCTTTCCAGAAACTTCTCAGGGAAACTCAGCAAAAAGCCCCAGGCTCCGCCACCGCCTCCCACGGCGCATGCGCGACAGACGATGCGGAAAGCTCGGGGCGCGCGCGTGCGAGCTTGAGTGTGAGAGTGGTACGTGAGCGCGCACGCGCTCGCCGTGCGGGGGCTGTTCCCTCTCACAAGGAGGGGAACAGGTTTATCCCCTCCCCCAGCGTTCTGTCGTCGCGCAAGCGCGTTGGGGCCCCTTCCCTGGCCTTTAAGGGAAGCAGGAGGGGTAGTGCTGAAGCGCTCTGATCGTGGCTCCGCGCCTGCGTGCTGGGTAGTCCTCATCGCTCTGTTTTTTTCCGCGCTGCCTGTGGTAGCACCTTTGAAATGCGTGTGTGTGCAGCTTGCTTGTGCCCTGCCTTGTCTCCTCAACTCTCAGTCGCGGCAACTGTAGCCTCTTGTGGGGTTATTGATTCCGTACCACGAATTTACTAATCTGGAGATTAGTCTTCCCTTTGTGCCCAGGGGGTGAGGTTGGACTGTAGCTGGCTGGCTTCCTTTCCACCCCTGCCTGCGCCACGTCTGGAGCGGCTTCTGACTGGATTGGGTCACCGTGGAGTGTGGTGGAGCCGTTTCTAAACTTGGGAAGACAGCCCTGGCCGAAGGACTGGGTGGTGCTCGGCCGGCTTACGTCAGGCGCAGCCTGAGTTCTTGCTCACTAGGCCAAAATAAAGGTGTCCTTTCGTTGGAACGCGGCCCTCACCGCTCACCATGATCCTCTGCTCACGCAGCGGGGCTCCTCACCCCGGGGGTGTGGATGCAGACAAGGCCTTGCGAACAGCAGCGTCTCCCTTTGCAGAATTGAGCTTGGACGTGGTAACCATAGTGACCGCGCTCACTCTTTCCTAGGTGCCTCCCCTCCCCCCTTTCCTTTAGGGGTGTGGTGGAAATTATTGTCAGGGTTGTAGCCTCTTCAAAATACAAAAAAACTAAACGCAAATCAAAAAACCCTCTTTACTCTTCATATAACCCACTTCCATCCAATCCCGTGTTTGCCCTGCAGCTACATTCCCTTGGCCGCTCCCTCCAGTCTGCACTCTGCCCTTGCCGGGCTTCCCTGTGAAGTACCGTCGTTTCCCAGGTGGAGTAATTGCCTCCCTCAACGAATTGTCTTGTGACGCACCTTCAGATCCCTGTAGGTGCAAGATTTTAAGAAGTGAGCTCGTTTGTGGAGAAAACACATTGGGGGCTCCCAGGGACTGACGTGGCAGTCGCAATCATGGCCTTTTCAGGTCGGAGCCACACGCCAGCCCTGCAGCTCTTGGGCGGGTGCTCAGTGGCCTTGCAGGTACAAAATTGACCGCGCGGAGCCGGAGGTCACACCAGGGCAGCTTTGGGCGGAGCCACTCGGTGGGTCCTAGCAAAGGGAGAGTTTGCTTCCTGGTGGGAATTTTCAGTTGGTGCCAGATTCCTACCAGGAACTCTCCGTATATAAACCTTATCTAGGGGGTGTTAAAATATTAGTAAGTGACAGAATTCTCCCCTTGCTAACACAGCTATAATTTGAAGCTTGGAAATAACCAGATCAAGCGCTCCTTGAATTCGCAGAATTTTTGTTATAGTTTCTGTCTTAATATAAATTATGAGCCGGGTGTAGTGGCTGACGCCTGTAATCCTAGCCCTTCAGGAGGCCGAGGCAAGAAGATCCCTTCAGGTCAGGAATTGGAGACCAGCCTGAGCAACATAACTCGACTCTGGTCTCTACACAAAATAGAAAAATTAGCTGCGCGTGGTGGTGTGCGCCTCTGATCCCAGCTACTCTGGAGGCTGAGGCAGGAGGATCACTTGAGCCCAGGAGTTTGAGGTTGTAGTGATCATGCCACTGCTCTCGTGTCCTGGCAACAAAGGAAGACCCTATTTCAAAAAAAAGTATATATATATATACACACACACACATATATATATATAAATTATGGTTAAGGGGTCTTTAAAATCAGAATTCTTACTGTAATGATAACACTACTAAATTAAGGGGAAGACAATTTTGAATGTACATTTTATAATTTAAAATAGACATATAAAAGTTCTTATGTGCTAACACGTAGAATCACTGGAAACTGAGGGGAGCAATATGTTTTAAGTTGAGAACTGTGAAGGACAAAAGTATCCTGGTTTAAAGCCACTTTTCAGGTGAATTTTTTAAAAGCAAAAGGTTTGTGTGCCTGGGTGTGTGTTAAAATTAGCACTCCTGGGGGAAACACAGATTATTCATTCTACTGCCTACCCACCAGATATTAGCATACAATGAAATCTTTATTTATGACTCTTACTGGTTCTGTTTTCTTTCTTAGGAAAACCTATTTTAAATTAATCTAGCACCTTCAAAAAAAGTTATCTTGAGGCATTCACTCTTTTCAGCCAAAGTATTTTCCAAACATAAGGTGGATGGTTCCTAGGACTTTTGTAGTGTATGGCATGAAAAAAAATCTGTCTACATCTCCTTTATCAAAATACTGAAATTAAACTTTTTAAAGCCTTAAAAATAATTCTAACATTTAATTCAGAAATGTATCATGTCCTACCTAGTCTTTAAATAAGGTGTGGATTTAAAAATTTTTTTTTTGTAGAGATGGGATCTTGCTGTGTTGCCAGGCTGGACTCAAACGATCCTCCCATCTCAGCCTCTCTAGTATCTGGGACTACAGGCACATGCCACCATGCCCCTGATTTATTTTAAGCCAAAAGATTCAACCTATGAAATATATAAAATTAGAAATCATTATTGTCTTGCAGATTAGTATAAAAATTGAGACTATGACTAAAGACTGTTTAGATTTATGACTAAATAGCAATAATTGAATTAAAATTGAAACAGTTTTAAAACATATTTTGAATGAGTACATACATGATTTTGTGTTTGAATTCTTTACTTCAAACTACCGTCAGACTTCTGAGAGTAGCAGAAGGGGAGCTTAAAACCCTAAATCTGTCTTACCTTTTAAGAAACTGTAAAAAAACAAAAAACAAAACCCTAAATCTGCTGAAATTTTCGATATATATGTAATAAGTTACTAAACACATTTTATTTGGCATTATTGTTTTTGAGATCCCATCAGTGCAGTTTGATAGTCTTCTCTGATTAATGAGTGTCCCGTCCCGCGGGGCGGGACAATCAACGCGAGCCCTGGAGGAAGGAGTGGGAATTGGGAGGGCCAGGAGACACAAGAAATGGAGACAAGACAGAAGTCTGATCAAGTCTCATTTATTGGCAGTAAGGCAGAGGCTTAAGTAAGAGGAAAGAGGAAGTAGCAGGGGCAGTGCTTTCCGAGGTCCTGGTGTTCAGCCAGGGGATTTCCATAAAAGGAAACCTCTGCGCGGCTTTCAAGGGCCATGTCATAACGGGTAAATGGAAACATACAAGTTTGCAAGCTAGTCGGCCATCTTAGATGAACAGCTGCCGGACCTCATGGCTCCAGACAGGTCCCCCTTTTTTGTTTTAAGCTAGGAGAGGACTTCCCGGGGAACCACGCCTGTCTTAGGTCGGGGCGGCCATATCTGTTCCCGTCAAGCCCGTCATTGGATAAGGCGGCAACACTGGCAGCCCTCCTGTCTTAGGCGACATGGAAGATAGTGCCCTCTTACCCATCTCTGGCTGTCCGGTTCAGCGCTCAGGGGACAAGTTGTCGATTAGGTGTCCACTAATGTGGGTGACCCGTGACGATCATCCATCTCCAGGTGATGGTAATGGACCTGTATAGGTTTAGCCTGAATGGCCTGTATCTGTTGTCTGACAAAAGCCATAAGCTTGTTGAATAAAATGGGCCCTATGGAAAGCACAAGTAGGAGACCCAGCAAGGGTCCAAGGAAAGGTAGGAGGTAGGGGAGAAGTCCATTCCAGGCAGACCATAATGGGTTCGCTGATAGTTCTCGTCGCCGCTTCTCAAGGTCATCTTGTAGGTCTTTAATCTTGTCTCTGACTATTCCGGACTTGTTGGCATAGAAGCAGCACCGTTCCCGTAAAGCCAAACAAATGCCTCCCTGTTCGGCAGTGAGTGAATCTAGTCCCCTGTGGTTCTGTAAAACGACCTCAGCCAGAGAATCTATTTGATCTTGGACAGCTTGTATTGTCTCCGACAAAGCTTGGATGTCAGAAATCAACTGATGGGACGATTTGGTATACTGAGTAAGGGAAACGCCTAAGCCAGCAGTTCCCGTCCCCTCTGCAGTGGTAACGCCCAGGCTCACAAGCAGGGGGATAAGTTGTACAGACCTTTTATGACGGCCTGGGAAGTGATCGACGGCTGGGATGGGGACAGGCTCTACCCCATCAATGATGCTAATATCAGGAAGGAGGGTGGCCATGACACACGAGCCTGTCCAATCTTTGGGCAAGTAGGTGTATGCCATATTGGACCCGCACACAAACACAGAGCCATTGCGGGCGCACAATGGCATATTGGAAACATTAGCAGATACACTGCAATCGGTGAATGAGACAAGGCCCAAATCGATCTCATGAGTGTCGTTAGTGGAAGGAGCAATGATGCAAGTGCTATTAAAAAATTGGATGGGCTGTACCTGCAAGGGCTGAGCAATCTCACACGAGTCATTGGGGGAATAATCATAGGTGGCTAGGGGTATAGCCAAGGGCAGGGAATACCCAAGCCTTTGACATAGCCAACAGTCCTGGGCGAGGGTCGGGTTGGTAGCATTAACTAAAGCATGTGTAGCGACAAGGATGTCCCAGGTGGAGGGGTCAAGATCAGGGCCCCTCCTAGATTGGGGTATGGCAAGGGGGTGGTAAAGTATCTGAGGGTCTAGTGCCTCACGAATTTCATTCAACCTCTGTTGGACTGATAGGTCTCTGGCTCTATCCTGAGGCCCTCCTCCATCAGAGATGTGAGTCGGGGGGGCGAGTATACCAACAAATAGGTTTCCTGGGGGTTCCCGGACAGCTGGCAAATACACGCCCGGACTGGGTCTGGTCTGTAGCTACCCTTGGACTGTTGGAAAGCTGGGTAGCAGTATAATATGTTATGTTATTGTCAAGACAGGTTTGGAAATGTGCATAACAGGTGCTATGAACACTAGGATAGAACTGGCCATTACATGGGCACGGACCAGGACGTCCGTCAAGGGACGGCTCTACGCTCGGGGTGTGTATACATTCCCAAGTGAGCGTCCCAACCCTTTGATAAGCGACATGGGTGGTACCACAGGTCACTTGTCAGGCCTGTTCCTGCGGGGCGGTGGTAACATATCCAGCCTTACACTCACAGGGGGAGCCAAATTGCTTATGGAGCAGCTCACGTGCTTTGTGCGGGTTTCCAAAGCCGGAGTAGGTTGTAGGCATCAGGTGACACAGGAGGGCAAGGTGGAGAAGAGTCTCTCGCTGGGTCATCCTGTGGGGAAAGACAAGAGGTTTGCTCAGGAAGGAATCCTTTCCTGGTCTGATAGTTAGCATCAACCTGTCTGAGGAGTCTTTCTGGGAGCCATCTAGCGGCATCGTGTTCCTGGGAGAAGACGCAGACCGAGCCCCTTCCCCAGACTAGGACTGGGTCCGGGCCATGCCATGAGTTATCCATAGGATTCTTCCATTTGACTAGGGCGACCCTGGTATGGGTTTTAGGGTGCCAAAAGCGATCTGCAGCGCTCTTGCCATGGGCATCTAAGGTTAAGAAATTTAAAATGAATAGTGTATGGTTGAGGAGGTTTCCGGGGGTCCCCTTGGTGGGATACCATTCCCCCTTTTTTGTTTTAAGTAGTGTGTTTTTGATGGACAGGTGGGCTCGTTCCACCATACCTTGTCCTTGGGGGTTATAAGGAATGCCAGTAATGTGAGTGATATGAAGTTGTCCCCAGAATTGGCGGAAGGCCCATGCTGTGTAGCCAGGGCCATTATCTGTTTTTATTTGTCGTGGGATTCCCAAGATGGAGAAACAATGTAAAAGATGGGCTATGACATGTTTGGTAGCCTCCCCTGATTGGAGTGAGGCGAGTGTACGTGTCTATAGAAACATGTAGATATTTGAGATTGCCAAATTCTAGACAATGTGTAACATCCATTTGCCACAGGTGGTTAGGGAGGAGGCCCTGGGGATTGACCCCTAGGTGGGGAACTGGCAATTGAGTGACACAAGTGTTACATTGTCTGACTATTTGTCTAGCTTGTTCTCTAGTAATTTTATACATAAGCCACAAGGACTGGGCATTGAGATGATGTAGGGAATGAGCTGTGCGTGCCTGCTCAAGGCTGTCTATGAATGCTGAAGCTACCATTTTGGTGGCTGCGTCAGCTCGGTCGTTCCCTTCCGCTAGGGGTCCCGGCAGGCCTGTGTGAGCTCTGATGTGGCCTAAGAAAAATGGGACAGTTCTGAGTCGAATAAGCTGTTGACATTGGAGGAAAAGTTTGGCGGCCTCAGAAATGTGTTTAATTTGGGCAGCTGTTTCCAGAAGGGGTATGGAGTGGGCTAAGTAGGCACTATCTGTATAGATGTTTAATGGTTTACGGGGAAAGGCAGATAGGACAGCAATAATAGCCTGTAACTCTACTAGCTGGGCAGAGGATTGTGTTGTTTTAAACCGCACCGTGTTATCAGCAAAAGTATAGGTGGCAACGCCTGAGGAAGAACCATCGGTAAAAATTAACATTGCATCTTGTAAGGGTTCTCTGCGGACAACACGAGGGAAGACAAAGGCATGAAGTTTGCAGAATTGGATAAGCTTATCTGCGGGGTAGTGGTTATCCAATTCTCCAAGGTAAGAAGCACAGGCTATAGGCCATGTCTCTGTGTTTTGCAGTAGCCACTGAATTTGGGACTTAGAATATGGCTGTATGATCTTGGAGGGTTCTATCCCAAAATATTTTCGACTGTCTTCCCTGCCAAGAATGATGAGATCTGCCACGGCGTCGTAGTAAGGAAGAATGACCTTTTTAGGAGACGAGGGCAGATGAATCCACATAAGGGGTTGGCCTTGCCAAAACAAGCCAGTAGGGGTAACTGTTGTATTGAAAATGATAAACAAAAGTGGCATGGAATAGTCTATATGAGTCACGAATTGGGCAGCAATAGCTTCCTCTACTCTTTGGAGAGCAGCCAATGCCTCAGGCGTCAACTCCCTGGGGGATTGGGGATTAGTGTCACCCTTTAGGATATCAAATAAAGGCTTTAATTCTCCTGTTGTCAATTTTAGATATGGTCGGAGCCAGTTTATGTCCCCCAGAAGTTTCTGATAGTCATTGAGGGTCTTTAACTGATCTCGGCGAATAGCTGCATTTTGATTGGTAATTTTAGGACCACATATTTAAAACCCCAGGTATGTGTAAGGGTCTTGGAGCTGAACCTTTTCTGGGGCGATTTGGAGCCCCGCCTGCATCAGTAGTCTTTTGAGGTGAGCAAAGCAGGAAAGTGTCTGTTCTCCCGACTGTCCTGTGACTAGAATATCATCCATATAATGTATAATATATATGTTTTTCCAGGAATTTCTAACAGGTTGAATGGCGGCAGCAACGTATTTTTGGCAGAGAGTGGGGCTGTTAGCCATACCCTGAGGTAGCACTCTCCATTGATACCTTTTCATGGGCTCTCTAAAGTTTGTTGAGGGAACACTGAATGTGAACCTCTTTTGGTCAGCAGGGTGCAGTGGAATAGTAAAAAAGCAGTCCTTAAGATCTATGACTATTTTAAAATAACCCTGTGGGATGGCTACCGGAGTGGGCAGCCCTGGCTGCAGGGCCCCCATGAGCACCATGGTGGCATTTACAGCCCAGAGGTCCTGTAGTAACCTCCATTTGCCCGACCTTTTTCTGATTGCGAATATAGGGGTGTTCCGAGGGGAGGTGCTGTCGACAATGTGTCCCGCGTCCAACTGTTCCTGCACTAACTGTTGAGCGGCGGCAAGTTTGTCAGAGGTAAGAGGCCATTGATCAACCCATACTGGCTCATCAGATTTCCAAGTAATGGGATCGGCACAGTTTTGGGGTGCAGGCATGTCAATGGCCGCCATCAAAAATTTCCAAAGCCTTTCTTATCTGTCTGTCCCACAATCGGAACGGGTTGTAAAATACCATTTTCTTGTTTTCTGAGACCTTTCCCCGGGCTGTATCCTTGCGCCAGCATCTGGGCAGTGACCACATTATTGGGGCTACACATAATAATTCCCATTTGTGTGAGTAAATCCCTGCCCCACAAGTTAACTGGGAGGTGAGGGATTACGAAAGGTTTAATGAGCCCCGAGTTGCCTTCTTTGTCCCTCCAAGTGAGATATTTAGAACTCTGCTTGGGGTTTTGGCTTTGTCCAATGCCCCTTAAGTTAGTTAAGGTTTCAGAAATGGGCCATTGAGTTGGCCAATCTTCTTGTTTAATAATGGTCACATCAGCTCCAGTGTCTATCAAGCCTGTAAACACTTTATCATGTAGCCACAGATTAACGGAGGGTTTTTGGTTGGAAATAGCTTGTACCCAATACGTGTCTGAGGATCCAAATCCTCCCAACCCTCGTATGGCTTTATGGCTGACATTGTTAGTTTTAGCCAAGGGCAACAAAAGCAATTGGGCTATTCTGTCCCCTTGAGCAACGGTAAGGATGCCATCAACCGCCTTTGCCATGATCTTAATTTCTCCCTCATAGTCATTGTCTATCACCCCTGGATAAATTTGTAAGCCTCTCATGGTAACACTGCTTCTCCCTAATAGTAACCCGAAAGTTTCATGGGGCAGGGGCCCATATATTCCTGTGCTTAAGGCCTGGGCCCCCATCTCAGGTGTTAGCACTGTGTAGGACGAGGCACAGAGGTCCAATCCTGTGCTTCCTGGGGTTGCTCTACTGAGGTCTGAAATGGATTTTTGTTGCTTGCTGGTACAAAGCTGACTGCCCCATAGGCTTGTTTCGGGGCCTGGGGCAGGCCCCTCCCCCCGTTTCCCGACCTCGGCAGCAAGGGGTTTCCATCAATGTCGGTTTTGGATTTGCATTCATTGGCAAAATGTCTCCCCTTCCGACATCTTGGGCAAATACCTGGGGCTTTAGTTTCCTGGACCTTGCTGGAGTCCCCCTTGCAGTCCTTGGCAAAGTGCCCCGTCTTGCCACATTTAAAGCAAGACCTTCTCTGTTTGTCCCTATTTCCTAAGAACTCTTTAACTGTCCGCTAAAAGCGGCTGCCATGGCTAGGCCCTGTTGATACGGGCCCGATGTCAGAGCAAAGGCGAATATAGCCTGTCAGATCTGTCTTCTTGTGGTAGGGTCTAATGGCGGCCTGGCAGGCTGCGTTTGCATTTTCATAGGCTAATTGTTTAACATAATCTACACCTGCCTCTGGGTTGCCAAATATTCTTCCGGCAGTGGTCATGAGCCTATGCACAAAGTCTGCAAACAGCTCATCGGGTCCTTGTTTGACCCCGGTAAGCGAGGAGCCTAGGTCTCCTTTTACCGGAAGTTTTCGCCAAGCTTTAGTGGCAGCTGCTTGAATTTGTGCAAAGAGGCCAGGATCATACTGCATCTGAGCATCGGTATTGACATAGTTGCCTGAACCGGTAAGCATGTCAAAATCCCAACCATTGCCAGACTGTTGGTTCCGTTTAGCGGTCTCTCTACAGTTCTCAAAAAATTCTGATTTCCAGATTAGGTGATCACCACCAGTGAGAACCGCCCTAACCAGTGTATTCCAATGGACAGGAGTAAGCCAGTTCTCTGCTACAGATTCCATTATGGCAAGGGTGTAGGGGGCTGTGGCTCCATACTGGGAGACAGCCATCTTTAACTCTTTGATTACAGCAAAATCAAATCCTGCATGGTGCCTCCAGGCCTGGCCCTGAGGGTCAGTGGTTTCTGTAACTG
>RJWJ010033019.1:0-18172 GCA_004363605.1 Indri indri
GTGTGCGTCACACTGCCCTCTGCCTCCATCTCACACTTGACCCTGTGTGTGTCCGCATCCAAACGTCCCCCTTTTATGGGGACACCAATCATGTGGGATCGGGGCCCACCCTACTCCATGATGAGCTTATATTAATTATATTTGCAACAACCTTATTTCTAAACAAGATCACATTCTGAGGTACCGGGGGTGAGGACTTCAGCATGTGAATTTGCGGGGAGACACGATTCACCCCATAACAGGGGCATGACAGAAGGAAACCAAGTCCTGCTCCAGTGACACCTGGGCCCAAAACACCCTCAACGGGGGGCTCACACTGGAGGCTTCAGCTCTGCAAGGGGCCCCCTCTGTCCACATCTTGGGACCATCAGCTATGACTGCCGGGGGAGGGGTGGGGGTGGGGACCCAAGTAAACCAGCCACGTGGAGGAGAAGAGAGCAGGACAGGCAGGCGGGCACCGTGTAGCACACAGCGACTCTGCCCACAGGTGACATGTGGCTGGTCGGAACCGTAATGCCCCTTTCTTGGCAGGGACAGCTTTAGAGCTAGACCTGGCGTGAGAGGATGGGCTGAGGCACTCCCTGTCTCAGAGGCCCTCCGGAAGAGTCCTCGTGGTCATCCAAACACCTGCCCAGATCTGGGGTTTGAAAGGAGCAGTCATGACAATGTCTTCTTGTCACGCTTCTTCTTGCCTCTTCTCGGGCACTCAGACGAATGGGGACTTGGCTCAGTCACAGCCAGGATGGAGCAAAGCCAGCCCTGGCTGGCACAGGGGTGTCTCTGTGCACAGGGAAGCAGCAGGTGGCTCAGCCAGGCGCATCTGAGCACGGAAGGGGCACCCAGCCTCCTCCTGGTTGGTGGCCGGGCGAGCAGTGTCCAGGCCTGGACTAGCCCAAAGCATCTCTTTGCTTGGAGACCCTGACAAAGGCCAGACACTGGCTTTTCAAAGCAAAAGTTGTCATGTGCACTGTGGGGAGGGGCAAGTGACAAAAGTTCTAGGTCGCATATAATGACCTCGTGGAACAGGGGTTCTTGGAGCCGGAAGGGACCCCAGAGCTCATCTCATCCGATCTGAGACATCCAATCCCAGGACGGCCACTAGCCAGGACTTGGACTGCAGTCAGATGGAGCTGGGTTTCCATGTCGGAGGCCTTGGCTTGCTGCTGAACCTCTCCAAGCCTCAATCTCCTCATCCGTAAAATGGGAATAGCGGTACCCATTCTGCAGGATGACTGTGAGATTAGAGAGCATGCACACAAGTGCTTGGCCCAAAGGAGACACTCAACTGCGAATCATTATTACTGAGCAGGTAGAGTTCAGACTTTACATAAAATTTCTGAGACGCAAATGCAATAGATTTTACCTCTTCATTATCTAAATGGTGAAATTTTAAGTTGCTCTGAGTAATTTCATTCCATGAAATCTACAGAACCTGCAAATAATAATTTTGATCTTGCTGGATGGTTCGATGCTATTTGGCTCTTTTAATAAATCCTTTCGGGAGAGCCAAAATGTCGACTGAATTTAGCAATGTACAAAAGAAAAGCTTTTGGAAAAGCAAGTTGGCACTGCATAGGAACAATGTGTTGGCATTCAGCTATTTCGTTCTTATTATTAGGTGTGAATTCTAAATTCAGGGGTTTTGTCCTTTTATATTTATTCATCATGTCTCAAAATAGTTTTCTTAAAAGTACAGATTTCCTAAATGCTGACAGCTCTGTCCCTAGTCGGGCTCCCAAGGACATGAGGGGAAACACAGCCACAGTCCCCCGCGGGGTCAGAGGGCAGGGGCCGGCAGTGGCGCTGAACATGGGAAGCCAAATAGAGGAGCCTCGAGTGGACTCGAGAGGGTCTGTTCCAGACAGGGGCATGTCAGTGGAGGACCACAGCCCCGCTTTCTCCTTCGCTGGCTCTGCAGCCTGTCCTCACAACCTCCCCCCAAAGAAGGCTCCAGAAAAACAAGCAGATGTTGGCAGCACAGAGTTCCAGTTCTCAGTTCTTTCTATACCCAGGTCCTCGCCTGGGCAGCCCCCCACGCTGACAGCCATCACTGCCTTCCCTCTGCAGATACCCCGGGTAGAAGACAGGTCCCAGACCCCCCAGTCAGAGTAGGGTACAGACGCTGCACCTGGCACGGCCTCTGACTTACTGTGTGATGCTGGGCAGCCCCTTCCCCTCTCTGGGCCTCAATTTCCTCATATGACAGTGGGCGGGGAGGGGCTGATTTATGATCTCCGAGCTCCCTCCCTGCTCTGTGGGTCTTTTCTACCTTATGTTCATGCTGGCTAATGTCCAAATATGGCCAAGGCTGCTGGACACGCTTGAGAGAGGAGAATAAATGGCTTGATTTGGTGGAGGGAGGGGGAGGACTCCACTGACACAGTGGAAGGCTTTTCCTGACCTCACAACCTGGCATTAGCACCCTCAAATGGTGTCGTTCCAGGGTACCAGGACTTGAAGAACCGTGCCCCTTAGACCCAGGGGTGTGTCTTCCCTTGCCCCTCCCTGCAGGAATGGGGGTCCCTTGGGGTACCCTGACTGTGGCTATTGTCAAAGACCACCAGGATCCCAAACCCAGGGAGAGGCCTTCCTTGCCCGCAGATTCTTTCCTGACACAAGACACACTTGGAGCCTTGCAGAATGTTTTCAAAACCACTCAGCCCTTTCTGCCATGCAACTTCCCTAGGAAGGCAGAGCCAGGATTTGAAAGAAAGAATGGGACCAGACTCTTCCAGTTGACAAGATCTTTGAGATGATCTTATCCCACCTTCTTGCTTTTCATATAAGACACACAGGTCCAAGGTGCAAAAAGACTTGCCCAACGTCACATGGCAGGTCAGTAGCAGAGTTGGAGCCTGAAGCCAGAATAGCCATTAGCTGCCAGCCCAGTTAAGCTTGGGTTTCAGGGTCAGACAGACCAAGGTTCAAATCCTGCCTTTACAATGTACTGGCCGTATGACCTTGGGCAAATTATTTAACCTCCTAGGACATCTATTTCTTTATATGTATTAATAAAATGGAGATGATCACATTTCCCAGCGCTCAATGAGATCACACGTAGAAAGGGTTTAGTTAGCACAGTGCTGAGAGTAAGATAAGTGCCTGACAAATGTTCACTGTCGTCATCGATATTGGCATAAATAGTTACCGCTGTCATTGTTACTGGAGGAGACAGGAACCAGTAGCCCGCAGGGCGCACACTGGAGTCCTGGTGCGCCCCAGGCGGTGCCGGCTGTGCCCGCAGTAACGGCGTCCCCGTCTCTCCGCAGGCTGGTGGAGCTCTTCTCCGCGGCGCCCATCGGCTCCCACTGGGGCGTGCTGTCCAAGTGCTTGGCCTACAGCAAGGCGGCGTCCGACCCCTTCGTGTACTCCCTCCTGCGACACCAGTACCGCAAAAGCTGCAAGGAGATTCTGAACAGGGTCCTCAACAGACGCGCCATCCACTCCTCAGGACTCACGGGCGACCCTCACAGCCAGAACATGCTGCCCGTCTCGGAGTGAGGCCCGTACTCGTGCCGCAGGGCTCAGTGAGGCAGCGGTGAGAAGAGGGGAGGGCGGGCGTGGGTCCCCTGGGTGGACGCCACCAGCTGTGGGGCAAGCCCGGTGGCTCTGGTTCCCTGACTTCAGGGCTCTGGAGCCTCTGCTTCCTGGTTCCTCAAGGGCATGTGTTGGACTGTCCCTATTTGTCACCAAAGGATGACTGTGGCCCTGCTCTGGCCTTTCTAGAAGCTCCTTTGAGCTGACTTGCCTGAGGCTCCCCAGGGGATGGCCCTCCATCCTGCCACTATCAAGGACGCAGAGGGCTGGTGGCAGGTGGGGAAGCATGGCGTCCACCTGTTTGCTGACCCCTGGACACTGAGCTCCATGCTGAAGAAAAGTGGTGGTCTCCAGGGGACATTGCAGTCGTGCTGAAAGTGAGGCTGGCAGTGGCCATTTGGCCCCAGATCTGACGTGGCCCCTCTTCTCCACAGGGTAGTGGTGGCTGCTTTAACCCAAATATTATTCAGCTGGTACTAACTAAACCGTGCTCAGCTGGGACTCTTGGGCTCTGTGCCCAAGGGGACAATGTTTAACAGCTCGTGGCTACTCAATTGCTGCTGACCAGTTGTCTTAGAAATGGTAACTTAGATTCAACTTTTGTCCCTCCCGTCCCCCAGAAAAGCTAATGTTTGTGTGTAGACAATCTTGGCATGAAAATGGTTGAATTAGGCAGGGAATACACATATTCGGGTCTTTGAAGTCTGACCGGGAAGTCACCATCTAAATCACATGTCCTGACGGTTGGAATTCAGTAAGAGCAGAAGGAAGGTGGCTGGCTGGTCTCCCCTCCCCCATCTGTGACCTGGCTCTTCAGGAAGCCTCTCGCTTTGCGTCATACAACTTGTCCAGCACGTCCCGTGAGATGGACAGGCAAGAACCAGCCTGAGCAGGGACTTAGCCTCTATGTCAAGGCACTGGGTTCCTTTATCTTGGTGGCTTCCTATCCTAGTTTCTGTAGTCTGTCAACAGAAAGTAGAGGCTGTCCAAGGTTTTCAAGAGAGTGCCCTGTGCTAATGACTAGAGTGACATTTTCATAGAATACCACAGCTATAACACACATGCCAATCATTAGCATCCCTGTCTTGATTTAATAAAAACCAGGGTGAGTGGACCTCGCTTTCTGCCCACGCCGTCTTTGTTTACCATCTCAAATTAACTCTTGAGGGCTAAGAGCAGTTGTTTCTCGATCCTCCGCTGGAGGTGGTTCTGCAGGGTGGAGAGGCGGGGAGCAGCGGAGGCAGGCGGCTCACGCCCTCCTTCCAGCTCCTCATGTATGGAGGCGTGATGGGGAGGACCCGGTTCAACGGGGAGTGGCCAGAGAAGACTATTGGCTTTTTCCGCTAGGAAGCCCTGTATTTAAAGGCAGAGAAGTGTGTGCACGTGTATTCGAAAAGATAAGATGTCGTCTTACTAACTCTTAGCTCCTCATTTAGAAAACCACTTAGCCTGGGCTGCCCTCGCCTAGTTTCAAAGTTTCCATGAAAGCTAGAATGGAGACAGATGTAGCTTCCAAAGAGGCTTTGACATCTTCGAGTTGCTGTCAGAGGTGTGTGCTCACACCTGCTTGGGGAAGCCAATGGGGTACACCCCTCCCCAATTCCATAATCAGGGACGCCACGCTGGTAGCCCGAAATCAGCTGTGGTGGGAGCCTTCCTACCATGAAGACCAGCAGCTGCTACAAATCAGCCCTTTTCCCCACTGAGAGCTGGTTGTTAAACACCTATCAGCGCAGCACTGCCAGATATGACTTTGTGCGTTACCGAAACAAAATTGCTCTGGTTCAGAGCCCGTTTGGCCACTCAAGTTTGAACCACCACAGACATGAGCTTTGACATAACCTTCCCAGTGATGAGCAGCTATTCACCCCACAGTGTCCCGCTGGGATTGAAACAAGCAGGGAGCCAAGACGGTATGCACAGTTGAATCCAAGATACCTCCCTTTTTACACAAACGCTTTTAAAGTTGGGCACAGAGGAGCAGTGACCCCGGGGATGAGGTCAGTGGATAGTCAAATTCAAGCAGCAATATATGTTTCCACCAATTTCAGTTTGGAGGACTAACCCTGGCAGATCCCGTCCGTGTTTGCTCTGTGCTGTATAGGCCACATGTCGTGTTCCCAGTAGCAACTAGATCTCTGTTCCATCTTCTTTAGCTGAGAAGCAAGATCTGTCACCCACAGCAGCACATATCTTGAAAAGATGCATTTCATCGTTTTCACTATACCTCTAAAACTGTTTAAAAACCAACCAATAAAACCAGTTGTATTTGTGTCATGCAGGCAGAAACTCCAGATACTTTCATTGATTAAGTTTTTCATTATTATTTGGACACAGGCATTAAAACCCAAGGGGAAGTGAAAAGAAAATGATGGCATCAGCAGTCAGCATTGAACGGCTCTCACTCTGCTATAATTACCTTTAGATAAATGTTTATACTCATCTATATTCAGGCTATAAAATTTGCCCCTGGCTTTATTATTCCCAATTGAATTATCTACCTCATTTTGGTAATTTAATTTATCAAATGTAACATTGTTTTCTCAGGTATAGCACGTGGAAACACTAAGATTTTCGGCATCGAAGTCCAAGGGCCTGGCCCAAACTCTGGTGAATGGTTAGACTTGGTGAAAAAATTTAGGAAGCTTGAAAATAAAACTCGTAAAGGGAAGGCTCTCAGATTCCTAAATCCACAGATGGGGCTTGGTTCCTAGTCCTACACACTCAGAATTGGCCTTTTTAATCATCCTGCAAAACTACTCTAGCTTTCCCTCAGGCCCCTTCCTGAAGGAGGGGATTATAGAGCCCTGGGACCCCCAAAAGGGACAGTCCACATGCATGCGTGCTGTGCCAGGCGGATTGTGCATCTCACGGCCAGCTCACCTCTCAAAGATGCTTCACCAACAGCCGGCCCGTGTTGACTTAGAAATCAGGCTGGGGGAGGAGGGGACGTTGTCTTGAGTCATCGCAGACCAACTGTGCGTTCTAGGACCCAGCTCAGTCTCCTGCCACCATGAGCAATAAACCTCTCTCCTCGTGTTTGTGAAATTAATTTTCTTTTTCCTGGTGCCTTTCTTTCTGAGAGAAGATGGAAAGAATGGGCCAGGTTCATGTGCTGGTTGTCACCTTCCACATGCTTGGGCACAGGCAGATAAGACCTCCGCATGGAGGAACCGAAGGCTGCATTGTTAGGATTTAACCCGAACACAGGATGACCTAATTTGCCTGGTTTTAATGGGGATATTTTATCAGGTGCCAGAAATCCCTTGGATCAGCTCATACCTTTTAAACCGTGAGCACTATGGGGAAGAAGAGGTCCTGGAATGGAGCCATCGGCTCTTAAACTTTGCTATCCACAAGAGTCACGAAGGTAGGTTGTTTAAAATGCAGATTCTGGTACCCCCTCCTCAGAGATCCATTCGAGCAGGTCTAGGCAGCACCCGGGTTTCTGAATTTTCACCAAGTCCTTAGGTGACTACTCCCTAAGGAAAAATGACCTTAGATGCTTGGATAAACTCTATAGAAAGCTGAGTGTTTCTAAATATGTAAGTTTCAATTGTCTTGTATCTTTCCCTAATTCTCCAAATAGTTCAATCTCCAGCTTTATTCAAGGGCTGGGGCATTGTGTTCTCAGAGGGACAAAACTGATCTCTCCATGAAATTCTAAAAGCCCATCTTCACAAGGCTCTGGCTGGACAGCAGAAGCTGCCCACCCTCACCTCCCAAGGCATTTGCAAAGCAGCCTCATTCCTCTCTGTGGGGCTCCCAAGTTGTCAGCACGAGATGTATTTGCGGGTGTCGGCAGAGGATGGCCAGGAAGCCTTGTGAGAGGAAAGGAGCCAGGGTGTTCAGAGGGGCCCCAAGGGACGCTTGCTTGGGTCTTGGATCAGACTCTGCTGGGGCAGCCTGGAGATGGGAGGGGATGACATCTGACACCTCTGCCGCTACCCAGAGCTTGTCCCACCCTCTTCCCACCCAGCCTCATACACAGGGAGCTGAGCCGGGCTGAGACAGGGCTGGGGAGAGACAGTTCAGGATGCCAGCCCCTGGATGTGGGTCTCTTGTTGGTCCCATCCAGCGTGGAAGTCTGCTGGGGTCGTGTTTCCATTAATCTTTATAATAATCTTTTGATGTAGGCACTATTATCATCTCCATTTTACGCATGTGGGAAGATTTGTAGGTCCTGAGTAGATGCAAACAGGACAGTGGTCTCAAGAAGGACAGCTGGTAACAAGGGGAAAAGTCCCTACTTTCACCGACTCTGGGCAGTTCTGGGCTCAGCGGATGTCTTTCTGCCATCAGCAACGACCCCGCCTTCTCAGCGCCGGGGCTAACACCCAGGCCACCAGCTGGGCCTTGGGACCCCCCGTCACGTGGTTGGGAAGGAATTCCCTGGACTTCTCTTTCTCCGTGTGTGTTTCCAGGGGAAGAAGCTCAGCAGCAGCCTGTGTGCCCAGGAGGCACCGTTCACAGTCCCTTCCAGGGAGGCCCTCTGAGCACAGGCTTTAGGTGTGTGGGGGCCCATTGTCTACCTGGGTTTTCTCGAGACTCTGGGCCATCAGCCTCCATGAGCATCTGGAGGACACGGCATCCGCCTAGCACCGAGACAAACCTCTTAGCACCCGGCAGCCGGGAGGACTTACACAGAGGACCCTGGTTTTGTCTCTGGGACCCTGGGCTGAGTGGATGTGGGCAGAGGCCGAGTGGAGTTGACTCCCACAGGGTCAGGGGAGAGCGTGGCTGAGAGCAGTGTGGTCTGTAAGGTCCCCACCTTCCCAGCTGGCTCCCACTTTCTCTCAAAACCAAGTGGCCTATTAGCCCCCAAAGGTTAGTCTGACCCCAGGCCAACTGCCTTTGCTCCGCTGGTGGCCAAAGTCCTGGCCCGGTCAAAGAAAGGTGGCAGGAACCTCAGGCTTGTTTCTGCCTCAATTCAGATGCAGCCAGGAAGTCACAGGCCTCCTCTCGCCTCCTTGGGGTTCGACAACCTAGCGGGGAGGAGTCAGGGGTTCCGAGGAACGCAGCTGTCCAACCTCCCAGGGAGTCTGCACCTGGGGGCATAGGGGGAGGTGGCAAGGACACATGGTGGCTTCTCGCAGCCTGCCCCAGACATCACTGTGCAGAGCAGCAACGCACCAGGGCACCCAGAAGTGCACACTTGGCAGCTGTGAGCCCTGACCCGGAGCTGTGAAAGGACTCCCCTGTCACTCCGCAAACATCTACCGAGCACCCGCTCGGGGCTGGCCCTGTGCTGTGTCAGGCTCCGGGGAGACACGTCATTGCTCTACGGGGTGGGGGGCGGGGCGCCTCGGAGGTGCATGCTCAGTGCCGTGGGGGTGAAGAGGGAGGGCTGGAGAGCTTGGCTGGTGAGGAAGAGTTCTGGAAGGCTCCACAGAGGCGCTGACATTTGGGTCAGAACTTAGAGTAGGGCACAGCGTGTGGCATGACGCAGAGGAGGTGGAGTCCGCGTGCTGAGGGGTCCGGGTGGGCAGAACTCAGCTGGGCCCAGGGACGGTGTCAGGAGAGCGCCGGAGGGAGGTCCCGCGTCTCCTGAGACAGGTCGAAGGTGATCTGTGGCCAGAGGGAGATGACAGAAGTCTTGAAGTTGGGAGTATCAAAGTTGGATCTGTTTTGGAAAGAAAAGATGTGGGGAAAGTCCACATGTGTTTAGCTGCCAAAAAAAGAGTGGGAAGAAAGAAGGAGAAAATAAAGAAAGAAGAGAAGGAAAAAAGGAAGGAAGGAGAGAGGAAAGGAAGAGAGGAGGGGAAGAAGGGAAGAAGGGAGGGAGGAAATAAATCGCATCCATTTTGCGGATCATCTGCATTATACAGTGGGGGGGTGGGGGGCCTAATTCATTCTGGAAAAACCAACCACCTTCAGCCAGGGCACATCCTCTGACAATACCCTGAGGGGAACAAACACGTGTCTTCAGCAGGGGAGTGTTGTACGTTTAATGTCAATGCAGGAGCCTGGTGGGCACTGCCACATCCCCCCAGGGACAAGTGGAAGAATCCGCACAGCAGAAATACCGAGTTGGCAGAAGCTGTCCTTGCGCTCCTTAGCAATTCAACCCCCCTCCCCTCATTCCCGCGGTTCGCCGGTACGATGTGTCATGTAAATATGTATCTAGCATTTAAAGGTCAGCTCTTCAGAATCTGATCAATCTCAGCAGTGCTATCGTTTATCACGTATACCCATATTTAAGGAATTTTAAAGTAATTTAGATTTTGGACTCAGAGACTACGTGTGCCTGCTAGGGTGTGCGTGTGCTCTTAGGAACACCAGCGCGTGGCATTTCCTGTGTCCTCTCACGCATGCCCGTGACTCTGTGTAGTCAGTGTCGTACTCACTCCCTGGCACGGGAGACCTGTTGCACGTGTTCAATGTAACCAAAAGTCCACGATGCGATGGTTTCAAAGAGCCTGAAACCTGTATTTGGAGACAGGAAGTCCACTTTGAATTGCGAGAGTCAGATATCGCCGTCAAGGCCCAGGTCTCAGTTGTACCCCAGACCATCCTCAGGGAATGGGGAGCATCAGATGCCATCAGAATGACACTCAATTCATTGGGTGACCTTAGGTGGTCAGTTTCCTAAGGACAAGATCATGGTGACTGCTCCTGCCTTGGCTAAAGTACGGAACACCCGGCACCCAAAGGCTCAGCCCGCCACTGCCTTGCATTCAACTCATTTAGTACCAAATCTTTGCTGGAATTATTAACAGTAACCAAACCCCCTGCTCTGAAAACCTTGAATACCAAGTTCCCTTGCAAACTGAAATTGTTCCAAACCTAAACAATCCTGTTTTACAACAAACATGTGAACACAGCCTCTTTGGGAGGGTAGGGACATCTATGGAGTCTGGTGTCCTGCCAACCCCAGCAGGATTTACCCGGGGAAACTTGGCTGACTCTGGATCACAGACAGCCTTGGAAGTCCAGTGGCAAATCAGAAAGGTGCCTTGCCTCCCTCATTGCCACCTGGGGTGTTTTTTCTAGACACTGGAATAGGCCGGTCTGCATTTTCTTAGGCTCCTCTGGAGAAGGAATTCCCATCCTTGCCGTGGGGAGGTGCAATATTCATTTGGGTGAGGAAGCTCCTAGGAGGACATACATCTACCCCTCTGTCGGGGCGTCATGCACAGCGGATGCCAGTAGACACGTTCAGCCACACCCATCCACCCTCTGTCACGGAGCGTGTCCGTCCCCCAACACAGAGGCTTCACCCTGCCCAGGTTCCAACGGGAGAACTGTCACTTCCCGTTAGTGGCTAAATGCTACCCTCGGAGCTCAGGAGGCTCCAAGTAATGAGAATGCTAAAGTTCAATTCTTTGCATTTCTTGAATTTTCATAGTTTTTTAAAAATTTTTTTTAAATTTTAAAATGATGGTGTGAGGTGGGGGAACTCACACCATCCTAGCTTGGGTCATCCAGAGAGTGGCCAGTGGGTGACGGAAGGTAGTCCACATTAAGGAAACCTAAGGTACATGCCAGCTGGTTTAGTAGTCCATATGGAAATGCACTTTATATTTGCACACTTCGAGTATACCATTGGAAAGCAGGATTTAAAAACATAAAAGGTATTCATTCCTGGGGACAAAGTGATCTGCAAAGGATTGGCTTCTGTACAATGTTGCCAGCCTTTAATGTCAGCCTCCCAGGAAGATGGGTGGGACATCTGTGTGTTTGTGTTGGAGCGAATGTGCCCATAGACGTGTGTGCCATGACTCTGTGCGCCCGTGAGAGTATGAATATGGGTGAATGTTCACGAACACAAACGGCTGCACACTGAGTATAAAACAAATGAAGCAAAAGTTTAGTGTCCTCTCGTGTTTGTTGACACTGTAGCTTTAACTTTACATCTTTAACTTTCCTTTCTCTTAATTTATTAAACAGAAGTATGGCTCCCTTTATTTTCGAAAACTATTACCTGAAGCCTCCCATGTGGCAATACTACCTTCCATGTAATACACTTGCCAAAAGCTGCTTTCTGTTGAAATGGGACTCAACGAATTTTGAATCCAAGGCCAATGCTGCCTGCTCTGTTTACAATGGCTTGTGTTTCGCGAATACATATCAAATGTTGTAATATATTTTTATGATAGAACTGATGGTTAATACAGGGGAAAAAGTATATATTGTGATTCTGTCCAATAAAGACTCTGTCATAAAACCCCATGCCTGCTTTTGATGACCTGGTGTGAACACGTTGTCACGCACAAGTTAATTGTCAGAAATGTCGATTTTCCATAATGTCACATTGGCACCAAAGTTTCTATTTCTTTTCCTTCCTTTCAATATTATACCTCCTTTTCTCTCCCATGTCCACTGCCCCAGAGGCTTCTGGTCTCACGCAGCCTCCTGAGTGGTAGGTATCTCTGGGACCATTTCTTAACTTGACCAAACCCAGCTCCTTCCAAACACACCTGCTCAGTAGGAGGCAGGTCCCCCACCCTCCCAAACAGCCTGCAACTTTCACCACTTTGGGCCCAGTTCCTTGGGCCTGGCTAGATGACCCATTAGCTGCTCAGGGCTCAGAAGCAGAGTAGGAGGGGATGGGGGAAGGAGTCCCCGTAATGGAAGACCCTTATGCCGACTAAGGGCTTGAGCAGCCACTGTGTCCCAGATGCTGCACTAAATACTTGAGAAGCATCATCTCACTTGATCTCTCGATACTCCCATGAGGTGGGCATTATTCTTGTCCCCATTTTTCAGTTGAGGAACCTCCAGGGGTGGAGCAACTCGTGCAAGGGCACCAGGCTGCTGCATGAAGAGCCAGCTCCCTCCCTCCCGGCCACTCCCACTGGCCTCTCCCTTTGGCACAGCCCCAAGGGCAAAGCGTCATCCCCAGCACCAATATCCACATGACTGGTTGGTATGTCCCTCTTTGCTGACTTCCAACAAGGGTTTAGGATGGATATTTACGCAGTCACATTCCATCCTGGCTTCTAACCTCCTGGGTTTGGCCTTGTACGGGTTCTTCACTCTCCCAGCCACAGTTTTCTCTGCTTTAAAAATAAAACTATGGTGTAAGATTAGACACAGAAATCAATAGAATAGAGTCCAGAAATAGACTGACACATACATGGCCAATTGATTCCATGAAGGTGCTGAGGCAATTCAGTGAGGGGAGGGTAGTCTTTCATCAAGTGGAGCTGGAACATCTGGATGTCCACGTACAAAAATAAATAAATAGACCTTGGCACGTACCTCACCCCATGCACCAAGCTTAACTTGAAATGTCTCTTAACCCAAATGTAGACACTGAAAATAGAAAACTTCCAGAGGAAATCATAGGAGAAAATCTTTGCAGCTTTGGGGCACACAAAGATGTCTTTGACAGAATGCAAAAAGCATGACCATGAAATTTAAAAAATGATGAAACAGACCTCATCAAAATTAAAAACTTCCATTCTTAAAACATTGAGAAAATGAAAAGACAAGCTATAGAATGGGAAAAATATTTGCAATACATGGATCTGGCAAAAGAATTGTATCCAGAATACATAAGACAAATAATCCAATAAAAATGGGCAAAAGATTTAGACAGAAACTTCCAAAGGAAGACATGCAATGGACAAGAATCACATGAAGAGTTCTTGACATTCTTAGCCCTCAGGAAAGTGCAAATTAAAGCCACAGTGAGATGCTGCTACGTACCCAGTGGAATGGCTAAAATTAAAGATCGGCAACACCACGTGTTGGGAAGAGTGTGGAGCAACTGACACTCCCGCATGGCTTCGGGAACGCAAAATGGTGCAATCATTTTGGAGAACGCTTTGGCAGTTCCTTATAATGGTAAACATACACCGACTGTATGTCCCAGCGATTCCACTGCTAGGTTTTTCCCAGGAGAAATAAAAACGTGTCTGCAGAAGGAACTGTACATGAATGTTCACGGCAGCTTTATTTGTAATAACCCCAGACTGGAAACAACCCAAACATGAACCAATAGGAATAAATGATTTGGGATATTCTGTTTTATTCTATTTATATGAAATGGTTTTTAAAAAACAAAACTAACCTATAGTAACAAAAAGTGGATCAGTGGGGTGGTGGAGATTGTAAGGACAGCACACGTGCCAGCCACCTTTTGAGGGTGACAAAGTATTGTGTACTTTAACTGTGCTGGTGGCTACACAAATACATACATTTGTCAGAGCTCATAGAATTTCACACTTAAAATGGGTGCATTTTATTATGTATAAATTATGGCTGAATACAGCTGATTTAACAAGTAAAGCTATTTGCCTCTAAGATCCCTTCCGGCTCCTGAAAATCTTGACAAATATGTAGAATTACCTTCTCCACATTATTAAAATTCTTCACCTTTCCACACTGCCTGACATTCTCCCAATAAAATGAAATTCGCCTGTGCCCACTAGTCTTCCTTTAGAGCAGTAGTCTTTAACCTCTTACGTGCCACGCGCCCGTAGGAGGAGCACGTGGGTGGGACTCTCACCCCTCGTCCTCCCCTTCGGTGGCTGTGGGAGATGGCAGGTCCCAAGGCGGCCCCAAGGGGAAAAGCTATATCGATTCATTCTTCCTCCTCTCCCGCCCCCTCCCTCCTCCCCACATGTCATCAATGTTTAGGGTTTGGCTTCCCAGAAGCAAGGGAGCTCAGTTACTGGGTTAGAGCATTACACTCTTGGGGATTTGCTTCAGCCTAGGAAGAGAGTAAGCCCTAGGGATCAGTAATTAATTCAGGGAGACTGATCCGCAACAAACCACTGGACTGGGGTTTGCCAATTCGTCTTGGAAAGGTTGGTTCCTGCATCCTGGTCTGCTGCCACTGCATGGACCTGCACAGAGGCACCCACATTTACTCACACACTTACACACTGATTCTTCACTCCATCGTCCCTGTATCCTAAGCACCCAGCACAGTGCTAGGTACTCAGCAGGCACTAAATAAATGCTTCTTTAATTGAATTCCCATGAATAGCTACACTGCGTGAATGGAACTTTCATGATCGATTTTTTCTGTCAACCTGTGAGTTTCTGCAGACATTAGGAGTCCCTGAGAATACTGTGTTCCAAGTCAAAATATTCATTATGACACATGCTGTTTGCAATTTCCACAATCCAAGTCATTACCCCATAATGTGCTTGGGAAAGAAAACAAACCTCTCTTGGAAATGCCACCATGTAGTGGCTGAGGTCAGAGCTCTGCCTCCACATTTGGTGACCTTTCCAGGGCCATTGCTCTGTTGACCATGCCCAGAAGGCATTCCTGGCTTGCGAGCAGTGGCCAGTGGGTCCCCAGCCAGAGGAGATCCAGCCACACATCTCAGACAAGGTCAGACAGCCCAACGACCCCGGGAATAACAACCCACCAGACATGTGCTGAGCACGGCGTGTTCATTTGGAACACCGGGTACCCTTTCACGCACTGGAGCAACGTGGAGATCCCTCTGTTTGACATTATCCTCTGTTTATCCCATTAAAAAAAATAGCCGTGCAGTGCAGAAGTTTGCTCCTAGTCTCATTAGGTGTCTCCTCATAATTGCAGGTTTTAAAGCAAGCTCAAGGCAGAGCCTCTCAGGGAAATTAAACCCAAAGAGAAAGAGAACAAGAAAATGCGTGGGAGCTGGGTAATTGCATGCCTGCGTCTAGCTGTGGGCTCCGGCAAACAGGGCAGCAGATGGGATCTAAATTGAAGGAAAGACTGAAATGAAGCACAACTCAGACAAATGATGATCAAAGCAAGCCCTGAGAACATTTCTGGACAAGCCTCTAGCTAGTTATTTGTTTGGTGACTTTACCTGGTAATTGGCACTATCATTTCTTCCCCACCCCTGGTGACTTTCTGCTGCACCTCCCCTCTGTCCTCTTGCTGGGAGAAGAGTGTTGGTAGCTCCTCGCAGGGCCACAGGTCACTGGACATCAGCTAGAGGATGGTTTACCTCCCTGCCTCTCTCGCCAGCTGTGTGCACTTTAATCCAACCTGCTGCAAACCTAACCAGGTCATGGGCTCCTAGCTCTGTGCTATCACATAGCAGGTGCTAGTTTTATTTTATTTTGTTTTTTACCTGGACTCATGCTTAGTAGCAACTCTAGCATGGGTGAGTGGAAAAGTTACGGGCTTTGGAATTGGAATGACCTAGAATGGAGTCCATGGCTTGCCATCTTTGTGACCTTAACCTGTCAGAACCGCCGTCAGCAAAATGGTCATGATGGTAGCTAAACTCATATGTAGAAGGATGACATGAGCTTCCCCGGAAAGCGCTGGCACATAGTCGACACTACATTCATGCAAGCTCCCCGCTTCCTCCCCAGGCTCTCCAGTTTCTCTGCTTAGAATTTCCAGTTTCTAGCCCTTCTAGGGTGGCATCTCTGGAAGAGGCAGTGTGGCTCAGTGAGAGAAGCCCCATGGAATTGAGTCTCTGGTTACTAACTCTGCAACCTTGGTCGTGGCCCCAATTTCCCTGGGTCTACATCCCCCCGGGGCTGTCCCAGGCCTGCCCAGCAAGGCCGATGAGGCTGTGATGAGTTCTGGGTGTTTAAGGCATAAAAACAACTTCTATCAGCTGTGAAAGGTGAGCCCTCACTCCAACCCAGATTGGTAGCTTCGAGAAATCCACAAAAGAAAAGAGTTCTCAGGAGTTTTACTGGGGACTCTCTGCAGGCTGGTAGCATGACTTCCACGCAGCTGGTGCAGCAGGAAGAGTGAGAGCTTCAGAGGTGGAAGAACCTCGCTGGCACTGACCCACCATGGGACGTCGGCCATACCCCAAACCCCATGAGCCTCAGTCACCTGATCGCAGGGATTGTATTGTGATAATGGATGTAAGTGTTTTTTATAAACAGTAAAGCCCACGTCACTCGTTCTTATAACTCTTCAATCTAGCCCCAGGGATGTTCGGCTCGGCTAGTTGGTACTCAGTTTAAAACTACAGTAGAAGGGAAGATACCCAGACCCTCACTGAAAGCTTATTTATGTTCAAGCATTATTTGAAGCAATTAGCCTTAACAGGATGATGATTAATGAAGATTGTAGCTGGCAGAATAATGGCTCCCTAAAGATGTCCATGTCCTACTTACAGAGCCTGTGACTATGTTACCTTACATGCAAAAGGGACTTTGCAGACACGAATAATATAAAAAGCTTAAGACAGGGCTATCATCCTGCATTATCTAGGTGGATAACGTAATCACAGGGGCCTTAAAGGATGATGGGGGGAGACAGGAGAGTCAGAGAGGGAGACGTACGGTGGAAGCTGGGCTCAGAGTCAGAGAGATTCGAAGACGCCCTGCTGCTGGCTTTGAGACGGAGGAAGCGGCCATGAGCTGAGGAATGCAGGCAGCCTCCAGAAGCTGGAAACGGCAGGGAACGGATGCTCCCCCGGAGCCCCCAGAAGAAACAGCCATGCAATGCCTTGATTTTAGCCCAGTGAACAACAGAACTGTAAGATAAAAAACTTTGTGTTATCTTAAGGCCCCACATTTGTGGTGACTTGTTACGGCGGAAAAAGGAAATTCATACACAGATAAATGGAAATTTCTGCAACTTGGGTACAGAAATCCAACAACCCAGGCACCCAATGGGAGAAAAGTGGTCTAGCAGCTGCACTTCAGGACAGAGCTTAATGACTCGATGTCCGGGATGTGGTCACAATGGCAGATTCAGTGCTGAGATTTATATGAGAAGCATAGCTTCCGGAACAAGGGTGGAAGTGGCCCACATTCTCTGAAGTCACTGGGTCACAGGAATGGTGGGTTCAGTTCAGGGCAAAAAATTTCAGCAGGACATTACAAACCGGCACTTCTAAGAGTGATGGGAGAGCAGTAACTCTCATGTCTTGGCGGAGAGCATGCACCGCTCTAAGTTTATCGCACAGATAACTTGTGCAAAGAAGTATTAACATATGCAGTGCAAGAAATTGATGACTGCCTTGCTTGTAGCAGTAAAAGATTGGAAACTACGTCCTGCCCATCGTAGGGGACTAGCTTAATACACAACGGTACGCCCAGACACTGGACGCTTCTCAAAGAATCAGGTAGGGCATTGTATACTGATGTGGAATAATCTTCAAAACCTATTATTAGGTTTTTTAAAAAGCAAGGTGCAGAATACTGTACGTAGTACTTTTGTCGAAAAAAGTGTAGACCTCGTAAATGCATAGAATTCCTTTAAAAAGATATGCAAGAAAGTGGAAGCATGGTTCGCTCTGGAAGGAGGATCGGGGGCCGGGGGTTTGGCAGATGAGATGTCATTTGCCCTTCTCCTTACAACCTTCTGCACTTTCTCCGTCCAAGTGCCTGCATTGTATATTCAAGAAAAGAAAGATTAAAAGGAAGGAAATGAAGGTCCTAGATGCAGCTTACGTGTGGGCTATTTAAAAAACTGGAATATTTACCCTGGGCAAAGGGCAGGGCTGAACCATGGAGACGATTTGGACGTGAACAGGCAAGACTTTTACGACGGTCAGAGCTGCCTGCGGAAGAGCCAACCTGTCCCAGTAGGGAGTGAGTTCTCCTGGGCTGGGCTGTTGAGGAAGAGGCTGGACGGATCTTTCTCATGGGGCCACGACGGGCCTCACGTTCTGGACAGTTCAGTACAGTGCAGGAAGTCTCGCCCTGACAACATGTTAGAATCACCTGGGGAACTCGTAAAGCCCCACCCCAGACCCACTGAATC
>RJWJ010033020.1:0-18156 GCA_004363605.1 Indri indri
CTTTGACACATGCCTACCTTCTACCTCCCGACAGGACACACTATTCCCAAAGTAGGCAGAGTTAGTGAGAATTTTTCTCCCTTCTTTTCCCTTTTCGTACCATGCCCAAACCCAGGGGTTGGGAGTCCACCTTCCCGCAGTTCCCGGGCCCATTCATGTAACTTAGTGTACGCACATTCGTCTAGTAGGCAATGAAAAATACCCCATCCTCTCTCCTAATATCCCTCTCTAGCCAAAATGTAAGCTTCGTGGGGTTTTTTTTTTTTTTTTCTATCCATGCATACAGGCCCTGTTTTAGACAGACCAAACTGAAATTCTAAAGGCCTCTGGCATAGGCTGATCAACTGAGCTGAAGCGGGCCTGCAAATTGTTAAAATAAATATGGCACACTCTGTTACCAGAGCTAAACGATTGCCAAATAAATAGATTTCAGCATTTTGCCACATTATATGAAATCAGAGAATTAAAGAGGACAAAACCTGAGCTGAACTGATTAATAAAATAAGGCACAATAACTTATTTCTATAGCGGGGCAGAGAAAGAAACTTAATCTTTCTTCAAATGATAATCAAAGTTCTGTGAGCTCCCTCAGAGCCTACGGCTCCTCAAATTGTTTAGAAGGGACTGTGGGTTAGATTTTTAGGCCCACAGAAAACTTCATGCGAACAGTATTCCCCTAGAATATTAATGAAGTCTTCAATTTCAGTCCCAGAAATATGTGCAATGAGGCTTCCTGAGTCCATCCTTCACTGGTTATTAACGATCTGCCACACTTAAAAAAAAGCCATTTCTCGGTTCACTTTCTGCCTGCCTGCCATTCCTTCTCTCAGCCTAAAACAAACATCCCATTCGGGCACTGCTGGGAAACACTGGAGCCTTCTCAACGAGGGAAACATTTTTTTTTTCTTTATGCCTGAAACTTAAAATGGATGCCATGGCTTCTGTTTTTAACATTAATACACAAAAGCTTGCAAGCAGAGGCTCACAGCTGATAGAAATACTTCTTAAAATGGCAATGTGTACTCTAGTGGGGGAGAAAAAAAACCCATTTAGATAAAGCTCTCATTCTCCCAAATTCTTCATAGGTGGCACTCAGAAAATTGCTGTGGTTAAAAAGCAAATAAACATACACGAACCAAAAAATTAAAATAAACTGAAGTCCTACATGTTGCTCTGGTGGCCACCAAATTTAGTCAATAAAAGCACAGTTAGGAGCAAACTTTCATCTTTCCTGTGTCATTTCCTATGGCTGTGGGTGGGAGAGGCAGGCAGAGTGCCATTGATAAGTCATGTCCCTGCCACACAGCGCTGGCACTGTCAGAGCTGGTTTGGCTGTGCCCACACATGACCAAAACATCCTTCCCACTCAGTACCAAATACAGTCAGTCCTGCGGCTTGATGGTGGGCAGGCATAACATTCAGACATTGGCCATAATATGTTTCTCAGCTTTCATACTTAAATGATGCCTGCAAACATCTGCCCAGCCAGGTTTTCATTGTGATGGCTGCTCAATCTTTTGTCTTGGATGGATGCTATAATAAGTACAATTTCCTTTATAAAGTTGTATGTAGAATCAACTGAAAACTGTGTTGAAAAGTCTGGTCGAAAATGCTTAAATTCGTTCTACTTCTTGGACTGATTTAAGTTTGAAATTAAATCCTTTAAAAAAGTCTCACTATTTTGTTATTCGGAAACTTAAGTGTCAATTCTGCAATAACACCGTCCTGGAGTTTCATCTAAAGAACTCAAAACCAGATTACCAAAAACATGAGGCATCATCTGTCCAGGAAGAGCCAGAGGAAAACTAACCCTGAGTTTGTTAACGTGTAAATCAGTAACCCAGGGCTGGAAACAGGCTCAGGGCCTTGGCCTGCTGGTCCCGTTCCTTCATCATTAGTTCTTATGTGATTTTTTTTAGTCAAATCAGATCATCTTTACCATTAATTACTTGTAGTAATAATCCTAGTAAGGATAATTATTAATTATACTATAATATGTTGCTTATATGTTATATTATTGGTATGCTATTCATAATAATATGTGCTAAGTGCATTCCTCATGCATTCTATATGTATTATCTTATTTAAAAGACAAAAACCTTCTGGTTGGGGCAGTGTTTGTAGTGGCTAAGAATATGGCTTTGGGTGACAAATGCTTACTGCTTGTGATGCTTGGCTGTAAGATAGGGGTATAATAGTATGAACTTCACAAGATGGTTGTGTAACTAAGTGAGTTAGTGCATGGAAATCCCTTAGAACTGTTCCTGGCATGTCGTAAGTGACATCTAAGTGTTATTACTGTTAATATTGGTTTGTTCCACTGTGTGTAGCTTACATTAATAATGTCAGGGGCTTTATCCGATTAGGAACAGCATTCTTTATCAACCACAATGAGCACCTTCCTCTTCCCACCACCACTCATCCTCCAATTAGTCATTGTATTGTATATGAAGTGGCCCAAAGCTAGCAATGGTGAATTTCTGGTGAGCGAATGGTTTTTAAAAACTTCCCAGGGAAAGGTCCCTTGTGAGTAGCCAGCTCTGCAGGGGAGGCTCTTATCCCAGGGCAATGCCGAATTAATCCCAGTGCTGTTTAGACATAAGCAGAGATGGCCAAAGACTTCTGAGGGGCCCCAGGGTGGCACCTTGCTCTCTGGATGACTCGCTGGGCAGTGTCCGAAGGGCTGTGTCTGGCCCTCGAAGGCCATATTCTTTTAAGACGTTTGACCCTGGGCTTATTAACTTCTTGTGGCTCTCTCCCTCAGGCTGCTCTTGGCCAGCACCGTTAAGAGTGATGGCAGGATATTAAAGCGGCACCCTCTGTTAAGAAAATAATCCGGAAACTAGAGAAGACCCCAACAGGGCACATGGGCAGAGCATACTTGCTCAGTGAGGGTATTCCCTACCCTGGCCCACCTTAGCAAGTTCTCAGACCATCTCATACAGTGGATATAGTCACACACTATGGGCTCCAACCACTGCCAAATTCTGCCAGGACATTGTGCCCACCGCTTCCTAATTGCTACCAGATTTGTCACTTTGTCAGAGGAGACAACTAAGCGAGTCAAGGCATGCTTTCCTATTTAACTCAAAGTTCAGACAACCCTAAACTTAATCCAGTTTAGTTTAATAAATATTGGTTAAACGCCTATATAGGGTTTTAATCATTTATTTTATTTTCTATCAATGAATCCCTGGGTAAATAGTATAACAGTGTGAGAAAAATCTGCAGACTATTTTAATTTCATTTTCTAATAACCTTTGCCCTCCTCAATTAATTCTGAAATGCTTGGGATTTTGGTCTCATTTTAGAGACGCAGCATGGCTTGCCCTCTTGTAGGTTTGTTTAGGTGTGCTGGGTTTGCACTGATGTCCATCCATACCTTTGTCTGGTTTATATTGTGAAATAAGGGCACCAAATTTTGAAACCCTTGACCACGTCTGACACGGTCATATTATAGTCCATAGACACGATACAGCTCAGAACAAACTGGCTCACTTGGAGACCAAATCCATTTGATTCAGCAAAAGTGTGTACCAACTCCCGTGGCCTCTGGGCCCTGACCAGAAGCAAGCAACAGCTACATCCTGTGGCTAGGGGTTGGGGAAGGAGGAGTTAAGTAGTGAGTTGTCTTTCCGTCTCATGGATACCAACTTTGTAATGAGACTGTAGTTCATGGGTCAGCAAATGAGTTGTTTTAGAGCTCTCAGGCAGGATAGCGTATGGGGATGGACAGGCAAGGTAACATGGAGCATCTGTGATTTTGTCTGCTGCTTCCTCTCTTTCCTTTGGGAAACTGCATCTTTTCTATCCTTGAAGGTTCTGCTGGATTGACAATCATAGAGCCTGTTTCTGGCCCTGGGGGTTGCCCTCGTGATCTAGGCCTGGCCCAATCCAATCTTGCTCTCCACTGGGACTGGGCTGAGACATACGGCCCAAGTAGGATCAATGGTGTCCTTCCATGAGAGCTAGGGCACGGGCACCGGGACAGATTTGGGGTGCTTTTGGATGGCAAGCTGTATCTAGAGAAAGCCTGTGGCAAGAGAGAATGAAGCCACCATACAAAAGAAGAGAGACAAGTAGAACAAAGAGTTGGGGGGAGCAGAGAAAGAAAGAGAGAGAGAGAGAGAGAGAGAGAGAGAGAGAGAGAGAGAGAGAGAGAGAGACATTGTTATTACTTGAGCCCCTGTGCCTGAAAAAATTCCACCTTTTAACTTTCCAGTTTATGAGCCCCTAAATCCACTTTTCTGCTTATAATTATTTATGTTGGGCTCCTTTTACTTACAATGAAAACATTCCTAACATACAAGGTTTAGGGACTAACACACAAGATTTTGCTATTCTTCAGGTAACTACTTGGCTTTGGCAATCTCTTAACTAATCTACTTATCTCTTTCCTCACTGGCAGAGTGGAGCTAAGTCCAGCTGCAGTGGCAGGCACACACAGTACCTCTTAGGAAATGTTCATGGCATGAATGAAGTAGCTGACAGTATAGGGGTAGTTAGTAAGCACTGGGTTTAACCCTATGAAGTTGCCACTATTTGCCCATTTTTGACCTACAAAAGAAGCAGTTTCATATGGTTAAACGAATGATATTTTCAGCTACTGAGAAAGTGAAAGCACATTGTCAGTTAACACTTACCGAGAACCTGCTATGTATGGGCTTGTGCTGTGAAGGAGAGCATAGCCAAGCGAGGGATTCAAAATTTACAAAAACTATTGCTAGAGTATTGGCCTCATTCCACAAACTAATGAAAAGATTAGGTTGTTTTTTTTTTTTAAAGGTTTCATATTTATCAGTGAAATGTCACTTGTACAATCTGACAGGGATCTTAATAGTGTCAAATTCAAAGAAGAGTTCTGTCACTACGCTCCCTAGAACCCCTTTGTTTGTAACCTCTTTCTTCTTTGAACCCTTTGGAACTGTTACATTTGCAACCTCAAAAGTCAAGCATCAAGGAATGAAGGAAAATACTGAATATAAACATTGTCTTTCATTTGTTCTCTGTTTCGATCCACCCTGTTTGCACGAGAATTTTCTCCTTTCACCCCTTTTGTCTGGGAAAGAACCAATTCAAAATCTTATCTGTGCTGCATCAAATCCCCAGTTCACACCGAGCAGTGGGTCAAGAATAACAATGGTGCGCAGCCGCCGAATAACAGAAATTCTGCCATGACTTCAGCCTGTGTGTAGCTGGACTTCCAACTAAATGACATCTGAGATGACCTTCTATGCTTCTACTGTCCATGCTTCTTGACTTAGATGTCTAGACACGGTGCAGCAGTCTGGCGTGATGACTTATGCTATATATCTCAAATTCAGAGTGTTTGCCTACCAATGCTCCTCCATATAATGTGCACTTGAAAACAGAGCCAATTTGCCTAAATCAGACCGGCTCCTGAACTCATGTAGGAAAAGAATTACCCATCGGGAGAATACGGTCATTAACCTTCCTCGAGCGGTTGTTTGGTTAGCCGTCCTGTCGACAACTCAGTGGATCTTCTGAACTTCTTCCCAGAAAGGGACATTTCTCAGCTTTAAATAAACGACATTTTCTTACTTTCTTGTTTATTTTAAGTGAGGCCTCTTTTTGCCCTGCTCACTCCTTTCACTTAAAAAAACAAAAGTCACCTTCATGTGGAATAACTTGCTACTTTGCCAAATCTGTCCATCAAAATGAGGAACCTTGGGAACGTTGTAGTGGGTCTATAGAATAAGTGCTCTAATTTATGAATGATGGACTTAGAGAGGAAAAATGCACGTGGTGGAGGCTATGGGCACTAGCACGCAACCCTGATGTTTTAATTTACCTTCTGCAAACAAGAGAGACGTTTTTCTTCTAGGTGAACATAAATACAGCAGTTCAGCGCAATCCAAACTGCGGTGTGTGGCTGCAGAGCTCCTCCGGTGTTGCCAAACCCTCGTGCTTGTGCACACATTTTACAAGGGGGCACTCCCGTTGCTAGAGGAACTCAAGTCAGTTTTGCGTGAATGCCCCGTGATTGGCAGGAATGCTGGCTGTTGTAAGTATCATATTGTTTGGCGGTGGGGAATATTTTTTATTGCCAGTTCAATAGCATTTCACAGTTATTAAACCAGAGTCATTGTCCCTGGAGACTCCCAAAGGCTTAGAAACTTTGGGGCACAGGGGAAAAAAAAAACAGGCACAAAACCTGTCAATTATCCTCATTGTTCTAATGTGGCTGTCATACTCTTGGCTTTTAACCTATTTTGGGAGAAATGTTGAGGATGTGGATTTTCAGACATATGGGCAACTTGTTTTTCATAAATAAGAATTTATGGGACCAAATTCAATCATAAAAATTATTTCGAAATGAAAACATTTAAGGAATGACACACCTCTATTATTACGACTGCACATTAAAACATGTAGATTAAAAAATGTTCACTGTATTAGCGGATATGACCAAATATCCTATAAACTCCAAGATAAATGCCTGCCTGAAATCATTGCTAGGGCCCAAGTAAAATGCTCCAAGGAGATGAATGGATTTGATTAGGGAGGGAACACATATATTTCTCTGCAAGTAAGAGCTACCCCAGCTCATTTGGCAGATAATGAAAATATCCCGCAAGCAAGCTGGGTGGATGACCTTGTACAGCTGGCAGGTGTTAGTGACAATTGAGGACCTGCCAAGAGAAAAAAGGCAGCCCAGTGCACATTTTTCCCCTTTGATAAACTAAGTTTTAGTATGAGGACAGGATGTGGGGCCTTAGGCTGTTTCTGCAGGACTAACAGGGGATCCCAACAGCAGCACAGTGTACTTATTTGGTGCCCCCAAGTAGAAAACATTTAGGGTCTTTTGCACACACCCGACTTTCTGGGAATTTGACTACTTTTTTGTTATTTCTCCTGACAGCACCAAGCCAGGTCCTGAAGATTTCGCTCTCCTCAGCTCTTTGTATACTTTCTGTATTGTTTCCTTTTGCTTCCTCCAGGCAGAGTTTGTGAGGCCCCGAGGACCACACCAACACTCAAGTCGGTGGATGCACAATTAATCTTCTACCGAAAGAAAAATGCATTCGTATTTCTGTTCGAGTGTCTCCTGCAACAACCGGGCGTGGGCAGGAACTTGTGTTTACCTAAACAAAAACAGAAGATGTATGACCTGTCTAAGCAGCTCTGTGGCTAGCTCTTCTTGGATGCTGCCACTCTATGCCTGGATTCTGATATTCTTCTATGTTTCTAGAAGTAGTTGCAATTTGAGGGGAATATACCCTACGTTGACACTATGGTCGATGAGTTTATGGTGGCTGTGTCAGTTCTGCTTGGTCTCGGTTTTCTACTTCTCTTTGTGAAAAGGGATATCCGCCTTAAATTCCTGGAAATTTCCTCTAGTTATTCTCTCTTCTCTGTTGTCCTGTCTCCTCCACCCCAATTCTGCCACTCTTCATTTCCCACCAAGTGATGTCAGGGTTCCTTGACCGGAGTTGTGTGAGGCAGACTCCTCCTGGGATAACTGAGAAACCGTTCTCTCCTGCCTGAGTCTTTCTCACTCCATTACGTACATTTTGTGTGATTAGTCTGTACTCCTCTAGTCTACGGCTTATCTTTTGCCTCCAAACTTTCCCTGCATCTCTCAAAAGGAGTTCGCCAGGCTCTGCCTTCTATTTTAACGTTTAAAATAGAGAAGAGGTATCTTTAAGGTTAATGCTAGCCTATATCAATTAAACTATTTTTTAATAAAGAAACTTACTGGCTGAGTTGTTCTCATGAGCTATACAATTTCAATTGTGTCAGTATATAATCCCTCCTTCCTGGTGGTATATGCTTAAGGAGTCTTTTGTGAATATTTTTGAATGAAATGGATTAGTATCTTATTTGACCTTAAAATAACAACAACAATAACATTTTCCCATTGAAAAAAAGTCTGGAAGGATATACACCAAGATGGTAGCATGGTTATTTTTGGGGGGTTTGGGTCATTTTCTCTTTTTCTGTGTAGTGTGAATTTGTACTTATACTAGAAAAAAATGGGTATTTTGCTAACATCCCTCCCCACAAGCTCTTTGGCATTGTGGTGATTTCACAAGGAGTTATTTGTAAGGAGATTGTGCCTCCAAAGAGGATCTGAGGATTTTCCGCTACCTATATCAGTGTGTCACTTTGAGCAACTCACTAGGTTAAGGCCTCAGATTTACTTGTGTGCAAAATGAGGACAATAACATCCACTTCTAGGAATTATGGTGATAATCTAATGAAGTAAAGTATGTGGGAAAACATGCATGTAATATGCGACCCACATAGGAGGAAGAGCAGTAGCAATCATTTGTTTCAGGGGCGTCAGTGAGGCGAATGTAGGCTAAGGAATCTAAAATCAGGGAACGCACATGCTGGTCGCCTGATACACACGATACAGGTATTTTACTTTTGTTAGCAAAAAACGAGGCCTCCCTCCCTGGAGCCTTCAAATTTGTGCAAGCATTTTAATATTCTAAATGGCAGCTTCCAGCACTGTTTTGTAAAGAGAGAGAGAGAGAGAGAGAGAGAGTGTGTGTGTGTGTGTGTGTGTGTGTGTGGCATGCGCGTGTGCGTGTGTTTGGTGGTGACCAAAGTACCCCAGATGCAACATACAACATCAAATTACAGTAAAAGTCATTGTTTTAGTACCCATAGAATTTCACCACCCAATTGATTCAAGGGTTTTTTTTAAAACTGGTTTATGTGGTGCCAGATGTTTGGTAAACTGTCACAGAGGGGTCAAATTATTAAATACAGAAGCAAAAAAACCCAAACAGAAATGACGACAGTCTCTCACAGAACACCTAACTAACTCCCTACATAAAGCAGCTCTCCTGGCGGCACAAGCTGCAGTGGCGTTTTCCCGGGAAAGCAGAGGCAGGTAGAGAAGAATAATGGGTGGGGAGGGGAAAATACAGTCACCTGAGGCATAGTGATGCTGTGGTCAACAAAGGTCCACATAGGTGACAGTGGTCCAATAAAATTACAATGGAGCTGAAAAATTCCTATTGCCTAGTGACTTTGTAGCTGTCCTAAAGTCCTAGTGCAATGCATTACCTTTTCTATGTTTGCATATGTTTAAATACCCAAATATTTATTGTGTTACAATTGCCTACAGGATTCAGTACAGCAACATGCTGTACAGGCTTGCAGCCTAGGAACAATAGTCTAACACTCTATGATGGTCACACAATGACAAAGTCACCTAACGACGCATTTCTCAGAAGGTATCCCCGTCATTAAGCCACCCCTGACTATATTTTGAATATCTCCAAATGCACCAGACGCCCTGGTGAAGATGCCTTGCCTGCGGGGGCTTCGAACCATTTTCAACTCATCTCAAGTGCCAGGAGGGGCTACTCTTCTTGCCGGTCTGGGTTGTTCAGCAGTGAAGGGGTTACGTGTAAGGGTGATCAAAGATTTAAACTGTCATGTCCACAGTAAGCCGGGGAACAGGCTGTGCAGGGGCCTTAATAAATCTGCCCTTGACTTATGGTTGAGCCTCATTCAGCAGAAAATTATTTCTGTAGCATATTGAGTGCTCTGCTCTGATGGAACAGAAATAAAAGAAAGGTGGAAATGGGGAGAAGAGAATGGAAATTCAATCCATATGCGGTGGGGAGGACTCTTCAGTAAATTCTTTCTCAGACGAAATAAGAAACAGCATGTGTAGGACTCTCGGAATAGGGTGCATTCCTTTGATTTCTAAAAATGTCTTGGGGAAGAAAATGGACAAGAAGTGATTCCCAGGAAAGATCGAAAAGGAGGTCAGGGAGGGGGGAAGGAGGGGAAACCTCCCCCTTAGTGATGTAGACATCATTGCTCATTCACTTATTCATTTAGTCGATCAGACTTTATTGAGTGTTTACCTACTGCAGGTATCGAGAGGAGCGAGACGTCTTGAGCAGTTCACAGCTAACGAGTTAAATCCACACGTTCATTGCACTCCTAGCATTTGTCAGGTACCTGCTCAGTGCGACAGAGCACAGTGGAGATGGGCTCCTGGAACCTTCTCTGAATAAAATGTGAGCATGTGTAGTAGGATTTCAGGTATCAAAGAAGAGCCAGCACCTTTTTTACAAGATATTTTCCCAATTCAGTGTAAGGAATAGAAGTTTCATTAATTTGAAAGGCAGATTTGGAGAAAAAAAAAAAACAAAACAACCCCAGTCTGTTTCTCAGATATACGTGATTTAAATCTCCTTATTCCTTTTCCTTATGATATTTTAGAAAGAGAAGAAAGGGTTAAGATTGGAGGATTCGGTATTTTTCAGTCCAGTTTATAAAGGCATGAAAGATCCTTTCAGTCCCAGACCGGAGATAATTTGAATGCGAAGGATAGTTTAGGAGACAGGACTCCTTCTTTTTCTACCGGTTTTGAAATTATTGGGAAAAGCTCAGAAAAACACAAGAAAATAATGGAAACATTTCCACTTCTAAATAATTTATTTGCTGTTTTTTTTTTTTTTTTCTTCTCCCTATACTTTCATTCCCAGAGCTGTAATGAGTTTTAGGAACATAAGGTGTCAGATATTGGTTTTTTGTTGTTGTTGGGTTTTCTAAATTCATGACCCCTCTGGGCATTCTAGGCATAGATAATATATAATTTACAAAGAGATCTGCAGCTTTCATCTTCTCTTCCTTGTAAGTTTTGGAGCTTTTTGTTCAAAGTGTGATTTGTTTTGCCGCAGGAGAACCAGCCTCGTTTCTGAAAGTTTCAGCAGAGGACGTGGCATCTGTGGTCCCCTGATGCTCTGGCAGACTCCCTGAGCGGGCTGCATGCTTCTGTGAGATAGAAGTGTGGTTTCTTTCCTTCCAAGGGTGTTTCTGCCCTGGATGTGTACTAGAAACTATGGAAGGTGAGGGACCAAGGCCAGCTGGTTGTTTTAAGGCAAAGGAGTGAGACAAAGGCTTGGACCACATGTGAAAATGGAGATTCTCATCTGCAAATGAAAGTGGTGGTTGGATACATTGGGGTAAGGAAGTGGAGGGGTTACATGGGGGATCTATGCTCATCATAATCTCTCAATGCTTCAGGGAACAAAGATACAATTAGCCCAGGGATTGTTCCACGAAGGACCGGATTACCAGTTTCCAGGGCAGGGTGAACCATCTAACATGGAGTACCCAGAGCCATTTGTTTGTCTTTGAGCATGTCTGAGTGGGACAAGGTTCCCTGAGGCAGAACCAATTCAAAGGATCTGTGACCTTTCTCTATCTCTATCTCTGCCTCTATCTCTATCTCCGTCTCTGTCTCTATCTTTCTCTCTATGTCTAGCTCTCTTTCTGAGAAAGTTAAACTCAGTGGCCCGAAGAGGGCTGGGGCTGTGGTTACCTTTCCAGATAAACCTAAGTAGAGCCTTGGAGATTCGGAACTAGAGAGGTTGAATAAACCAATTACTGCCAAGAAGACTGACTGCTGTGGATCAGTATCTCTCCGGATGTTAAATATTTAATGATGCGTTATTTGAAAGATATTATTCATAAGCTCAATTTAATATCATTGTGCATAAATGTATGTGTTTAATTTTTTTATTTTTATTTTTTCATCTTATTACCTATTTAACTATACAAATCAATTTCATCCTACAGGGCATCCTGGGGAAGTACGTGTTACAGCTGGATACGGAGGAACTTGTGATTCCTTCCGCTGCCCTGGGTAAATAACCTTCACTCTGCTCCTGGCTCTCCCCATGTGCACAAGAAGAGAACACTCCTCTTTCACTTTCCTCGTGAGGTAGAAAGGCTAAGGTGGTCTCCCTCCTCACCACATCCCCGCTAAGACTTGAAGTTCTTTGAGATGCTTCTGCGGAAGTAAAAATAATGATGATTTTCTTTTATTTCGATGACTGCAATGTGGCCACCTTCATTTAGAACTGAAAACAAGGTTGGAGACCCTTGCTGGTTTCATGGATGGTTTAAGGATTATGAGCTATTTTGATCCATAACTGATGAATACATTCACATCATCTGTCTAGGAGGGCACTTAGCTCTTTTTGCCCAAGTCCTGCCATGACATGTGCCCAAGGACTTTTCTTGCTCTGCCCGAGAGAGAACTGCTAGGAAGCATCTTGCCACCCTCTGGAGTGGCCAAAGCCCCTTTCTCTTCCTTTCTCTTATGCTGTCTCCCCTTTTCTTACCTAAGCCAAATGCCTTTTCTTTACTCTTGAATTCAGAGAGTTCGAGCGCTGGACAAAAGGGTTGGAAAACTCAGAGGGACCTTTTGACAAATGCCTTGGGGTGAGGCGGTGAGGAGGAGGAGGGAGAAGCCGAAGGAAAAAGCAAAACCTTCGGCTAAGAATGAAGAGGAGGAGGCACCAGTGATCATGGAGGAGGGTTTGCCTGTTAATCCCTTTTCACATTCCTGACTTGGCCTGAAACAAAGGAGACTCAAAGCTTTTAAAAGAAAGGAAAACCATGGAACTCAAACAAAGCAGGCTGATTATAAGGGAGAGTGCTATATCGATGCGTACAAGCGTCAGGATAGTCCATCCTTGGAGGTGGAATGAAATCCACTGATTGGCTTGACGAAAACTCCAGAGAAAATGAAAAGAATGGAATGTGTCCACATATGATTTTTCAAAAATGCAAACTTGTTTTTTAGCTTGTTTTATCTAAGATTGAAACTTAGCCAAATAATTGCTGGGAAAGTATTTGGTTAGGTTTTGAAAGACTTTGGTGGAAACTGACTAGCTGTAAAAATGGAATATTTGGAATGACTGTCTGGGAAAAATAAAATTAAGAACTGGAAAGGTGTGCTTAGTAGACATAAGGGAGCAAGAAAACGCAAAGGAGGAGAGTAAAGATGTCTGAGCAATAGTTAATTTGCCAAGTTTCAAGTTGTGAATTTTTTCTTTGATGTGGTTTCCAGGAAGGATTACAACTTCAGTCTTTTATGCAGAGTGGCATCCTACTATAGAACAAAAAGCATTAGCCTGTATCTGAAATCCTGAATTCTGCTTCAGGCATTCATCTCAGGTCTAGTTAATTGTAGAAATAAAATTGGAGGGAATTTGGCCTCCAGGTTATAGGGCTGGAAAATGCTTTGAGAAGCCTTCTGGTTGGATTACTTCTAAACCCTCCCTGACAGATGAAAATTTATCTTATTTTTAAATGTTCCCCAGAGGAAGAGTGTCCACAGACTCCCTTAGTAACTCATTCTAGTTTTTAACGACCTCCACATTCAGGAAATTCCTTCTTCTGTCTTTCCTAAACTCACTCTGCTGCAGCTTAAGTCCGTTTTCTTTTGACCTGCCCCAGTAGAGATGGAAAAGAGAGTGTTGCCCTCTTGTATAAACATCGTTTCACGTAATTACAGATTACTTTTTAAAATCCAAAAAGATCTATCTCATCTTCTTTATTACACTGAATCTCCCTACTTCCTTCATCCTTTATTCATAGGTTCCATCTTCCAACCTCTTACCCACTTTTGCTGTTGCCTCAGACACCTCTGTTGTCCGAAGTCTATGCCGTGGGCTGCCAGAGAAGAGAGACACGGCGATGCATGTCCTTCCTTATTTCCTTGGCTGCCTGTGCTGAGCTCATGTACTAGGCTAAATGGTACTGATTTCAACAAGAAAATTTTAACATTTTTCTCGCCCACATTATAATTGTTTTCAAAGTCAAATTTTGCTCATACAATAGCTGTGTGGGCATTTACAGGGGTATATATTATATCTTTAGGTTTTGGAAGGGCAAAAATAATTATGACACTCATATAATTACTAAGAATTACTCAGTGTAATACAAGGGTAAGTTCAGTGGTGGCTCCTAGATTAGAAAAAAATCTAGTTTTGCTCATGAGATCTTTTCATTAGGTTTGAGCATTTCAGTAAATGTCTCAGATTTGTGCAATTGTTATTTGATATTTTCTATGAACTAGTTTCTGGTCCTTGGGTTGAACCACACTGGCCTTGCCCCAGTTCTTGGTGGTGAGACTCTAGAATCTAACTGGCTATCACATTGGCCAGCACCTCACACAAATACATCCAGGGCAGGGCACAGTCTTGATGTGTTTTCTTGGGAATCAAAGCTGTTGGCTAAACAAAGTAGCGGATCTTTTATAATTTACTCTTGCATCAAATGAGATCCTTTTCTTATTTGTTTGTACAGAGTTTCCAACTGATTTAGATGCTCGGGGGTCAGAGAATCACTGACTCACTTTATAACTTGCATTAAAAAAAAATTTCTAAAGAACTCTAAAAACAATTTGAAGTAGTCTCAGATTTCCCTGCAGTTTCCAAAACATGCTTGTGAGGGTGTTAGATGGGAAACAGGTACTTTCAAAAAAAATCTATTGCTGTTTTTAGAAATCGTGTATTTACTCATAGTTGTATCTTAGCAACAGATCATGGAAGAAATGGAGGCATAGCGCGAGCTAGTTACTTATCAGTCATTCTCTAGAATGAGTTTATAGCGAGCTAGGGGACAGTGCGGCGTTAGGAGCACGAGTTCCAGAGGCCACACGTTCATCCAATCTTATTCACTAAAGGGCACCTAGCAGGGGCCGGGTGCTAGTCTAAGCAGCAGGCTGACTGCAGAGGATAAAAAGAGACAAAAATCCCTGCCCTTAGAGAAACTACATTTAGTTTTGGTTTTATACATTTATCTCCTCCAGCAGCTATTAGTGTTAAATTTTTTTCCTTTAAAGTAATAATTAAACAATTAAAAAAAGAAGTTTACCTTTAAAAATGTATCTCTTACTTTGTATCCATTAAAATGATTATTTATGAGACGTTTATGATAATGTGGAAAATGCTTCTCAGATTACCATGCTAAATGACAAGAAAGACACAAAGTTGCATATGCATTCTGTCCTAAGTCAAAACTAAAAACAACATAATCATCCCCTTTTAAACGCATACGCGAATAAAGTTTACAAAAGACAGACATACAGAAAAGACAACAAAATGTTAATGGTGCTTGTGTTTGGATGTCAGGATAATGGGCAATTTTTCTGCTTTTTACTTTTCTGCATTTTTTCATTTTTTTATAGTAAGCATATATTACTTTTATAATAGAATGACACATGTTCATTGAAAGAAAATTATTCCCTTCCATCTTTAAAGGCTTTAAAGTTTTGCAGAGTCTCTCATTAAAATACTTTACCTGGGATGGATCAGTCCCTAAGCCATTATCAGCGGATACTTGACAGACACACACCTGGGGAAGAGAGAAGGTGCCAAGAGGCCGGAGCCCGGGAGGGAAGTACAGGTAGTTTCAGTCATATCACACTTTTCTCTTTCCTGGACAGCTACCCTTTGGCAATCTCATGTCGTTCTTTCAGTTAGGGGTGGAGTGATGAAATGAACATGTAATAAATGCACTAGGCATTGTACATTTCATTCCATTTCACAAGCGAGGAAACAGGTTGGTGGCATTATGCAGTGACTTAAAGAAAGCAAGAGATGCCGCCAGCATTCAAATCCAGTCTGCCTTGCTGCAGGGGGTGAGGACCCACTTTCTCTGACCTTCCAGAGATGCCTCTTGAATCCTCCTGACAGAGCTTCCCAGGGTTCTGGGTAGGGTTTAGGTTTGGCAACCATGTGCCTAGAGGGGTCAGGGCAGATCTGATTTACAAGAAATTTAAAAGAAATAACACCAAGACGGGTCAATTGTCAGATATGTAACTAAATCTGACTATAATTTTGATAGCTTTTTCAGAATATTTTCTATCAATTCATTCATAAATCAGAAAAATATCTTTCCTAGACCACATGCCTGGTTTTGATTGAGGAAATAGCATTACTTTGGACTGCAAAGGCAGAGCAGAGAATGAGGGAGTCCAAGATATTTTCTCAAGGCAGAAGGCATTATTTATGTGTGTGTGTTTGTGTGTGTGTGCGTGTGTACAAAAGTTTTTTTTTAAGTTTGAGTTCAAGATTTGTGCTGAAGTCTCTTAGTTTCTGCAACCTTAATCACAGAGTCTCTAGGATTTGCTGGGTTGTGGGTTTAATCAGAATTCTAGAAAACTCGAGAAGTATTTTCCAAAGGTTTGTCTTTAAAAAACCAGAGCTGTAGAATAACTCCGTTAGCATTTTGTTTATGATTTTTTTTTTTTTTTTTAACCAAGAGGCCTTGGAGGTTACTGGCCACTGTACTGGAGATTCTCTGATGTACCACTTTCCAGTAGGTAAAGTTATGGAAGGTTGAATCAATTGGTTCAGTTTTCAAACATCCAGAGGTCATCGCACAGCTTGTGGTGGTCGGTAAACTAATATACCTTATATTTGGGGAACCCAAATAAAATAGCTGTTTAGTACACTCTATGCTGGCCAGTCTGGAGGCTAGGGCTCAAGAACTCCTTCTGAAACCCCCATAGCACCAAACACTTAGATAATAAGAGTTAAGGAGGAAGCAAAATCTGCATGGGTGAATTTTTCTTTTTCTTTTTTTTTAATAAGAAGGACACTCAATGAAATTTTTGCATGAAAATGGGATAAAGCTCTATTGTTCAGCTTTTAAGATAGCATGGATTTCTAAGTAAACATGGATGAAATACAACTTGTCAGCACAAAAATACCGCCTGTCATAGTCATTTGTGTATAAAATATGACCCACAGGTTTGAACCATATGGTTACATGAGTTCTAATTTACGTGGCATCTTCTTAAGTCAGCAGAATGAGTCCTGGCCTGCCGGGGGGAGGTGGAGTCAGCACCTCACCAGCGAAGCGAAAAGGGCTCCCAGGTGGGAGGGATAGGCCAGTTTTGGCTGCTGCTGTGGAGATGAGAGATTTGTGAGGCTAAATGGGACCCTCCCCGGGACAATGTGAGTCCTTCCACGCAGTGGCACGGCTGACCAGGCTGTCCCTGCAATCAGCTTTCAAAGTCGGACATGTGAAATTGAAAAATATTAAACATCACAGCTTGTGACTTAGCTGTTCCTTCTGTTCCCCACTGGGGGGAAAGAGTAACCCAATCTTCTCTAGAGGCGATGGTGAGAACGGACATTTGGATGCCATTTTAAAGCAATGTTTAATGAAGTGAGAAAATGCATTTGCAGTGCTGTGCTCCATGGCACATATACGCAAGCCCAGAAGTGCACAATGGACACATTTTGTGATTTAGACATGAATTGGAAAAGCCAAGGAAATGCCATCGAAATAAAAATCAGACTTGAAAGTCTAAGCTGGGCCAGAAACAGATGTACTCTTTGCTACTTAAAAAAGCAATTCTTCTCTCCCCTTCTCTCTTTCCCCCTCAAGCTGTGCCCTGTCACTATCTTAAGACGACCTTTCCACCGGGTCTCCCTGAGATGCTTTTAGTGAACTGGTTGGAGCATGTGACTCTTGACCTTTCTGCAAATTCTACAGGGAGCCCCCGGGTTCTCCAGCTGCCCTCTGGGTGGTCCCCGCAGACGTGGCTGCAGATGTCTGCTCCTGATAAGTTTGGAGACCAGGGACTGAAGACCCATCAAGGGCTCCTCTGGAGGGTGAAGGATGCAGCAGCCGGGCCTGAGGGGCTAAGGGCTCAGCCCAAAGCAGCTGCTCATGCTGGGAGGCTGAGGGCTGCCGGCTTTGGTGCTTTGTTTTTTGGGCAGGTGGGGGAGGTTACATTTGCTTTTTGAGGGTTTCTTCTACCCACATCAGCTGACAATGAAATCTTCCTCGAGTTGATGTTGGGCTAAAGGATGCTATCAGTACTAAAAGCAAAAATAAGTCTCAGATATTCATTGTAAGTCAGTCTAAAAGTGGGGATCACAATTGACATGGCTTTGGAAGAATCGACAGGGCAGACTTATTAGGAAGGAACGTATATGCAGTAGTATAAAAGGGGAATGGCTGATGAAGCACGAGTATAACAGAAAATAAATCTAGAAATCATTGTTTCACTTGCTAATAAATGAATCATCATTACAGAGAAGGGAAGTGATCTAAAACTTACTGCACGTAAACTAGGTACCAAGTATGGACTCTGGCACCTTCCACGTGTGAACTTAACTCATTTTCAGCCCAGCACTGTGAAGGTGGTATTATTGCTCTAGTTTTAAAGGTGAAGGAACTAGAGATCACAGAGATTCAGGCTCGTGCTCTTGGGCACAAAGATAATAAATGGTTGAGTCAAATGACTCAGGTTTGTTTGAATCCAAATTCTGTGCTCTTTCTCTCATACTGTCATATTAACAGCTGGTCTGAATGAATATTAAGGTATATTTAAAATTAAGACTGTTT